>MU739703.1:5372-64198 GCA_026770625.1 Nicotiana glauca
AAATACAACAGTTGAGCGACCGTGCTAGAACCACGGAATCTGGGAATGCCTAACACCTTCTCCCGGGTTAACAGAATTCCTTATCCGGATTTCTGGTTCGCGGACTGTTAACAGAGTCATATTTTCCTCAATTCGGGATTCAACCGGTGACTTGGGACACCATTAATCTCCCAAGTGGCGACTCTGAATAAATAATAATAAATCCCGTTCCGACTGTCCTTTAATTGGAAAAACTCCTTTATGCCCTTCGCGGGGTGTATTAAACTCGTAAAAAGGAGGTGTGACAATATCCATATCTACTATTCTCACCCCGTTAAGGTATTAAAGCGCGGAATAGTATCGTTACTTATTGCATGCTATTACCTGTCCCAATCCTATCAGTCCCGGAGGCATTGAGACTACTAGTCCTAAAGGGAAGGGAGTTGGGGCTTTTCAGAGTTTCAAAAGGATAAAAGTCTAGGCGACAAGAAAACACATAAACAGTTAGGGGAAACAAATAGCAATTAAGGCTCACACAGGCCTCCTCACTTAAAAGAGCAAATATAGCATGACTTCAAGTATTGGTTTGGTCTGAATTAAATAAGGCGTAGGATAGGCTGATTCATCACATATTTCTAGGATGAGGAGTCCGAATTAGCCTTGTCTGGTTGTAGTTTATCAAAATTGACACAATTAATTACCTAATAGTTTGCCTAAGTGAGACCTATAGGCATGACATCTAACACAGCATATTGATTTTAATGAAAAGGTTGCTGATTTTATAAACAAAGAATCTAAAGACTTTAAATGACCTTATGACTGATTTTGGATCCATAGATGAAGTAAACAAAATTGGTTCAGTAGATTATTCCTATAAGCATGATGTCTAAGCGTCATTGGTTTTAAACAGTTACATAAATGCAAGAGTCCTATAGGCATGGTATCTAGAATGAAATTGATTATTATTGAGCCTATAACTGTTTGCCTAATGACATGCAGAAGTGCAAAAAACTTAAGGTCATGATTTCTATATACAGAACATAGAAGCATGATTTCTATGATGCAGAAGTAAATAATATACATGCATGATTTCTAAGATGCAAAAGCAAATAATCTATAGGCATGATTTCTAAGATGACAGTGCAGAAGTAAGTAAATAACCTATAGACATGATTTCTAAGATGAGAGTGCAGAAGTAAGTAAATAACCTATAGACATGATTTCTAAGATGAGAGTGCAGAAGTAAATAAATAACCTATAGACATGATTTCTGACCTTTTGCGTGCATTTATCCTCATCCATTTTCACTAGCCATCCCCTATAGTTATTACAAATTATTACAGACCCAAATGAATCAGAAAAGAAAAGTAAAATTACATCAGAAGTTCCAGGTACATCCAAACAGCCTAATTCAGACTCAAAGTCCAACAATATGAGATAAACCAACTTCCAGGATCGGATTTCCAAAAGCCTTTCTCATATTTGGGATGTATCAAAGTTCCCAAGAGTCTCAAAGGGCTTCGGGCAGTGCTTACACCCCCAAACACATTGCAGAATTAAGATCATAGTGCAGTGTAGAAATACCTGCCCTGTTGTCCAAGTTCAGAGGGAACTCAAGGTCCCAAAGCAAGGCTCATAAGAGAGTAGCAGAACTTAAGGGTCTAAGAATAAGTGTAAGTGCATAGAGGGGGAATCAGGGAGAGCCATGGCAGGCTGGTGGTCATGCCCAGCAATTGGTAATGCTGGCACATCCCTGACCAGCCTGTTAGCCAACTTAGGATTTAGGGTCCATTGTGGACCAGGTTATGGACTAGGCAGTAATTTGGATACTAGCATGCCAAAGCCCTTAACTCAAACATATAGAAGGGAATATGGATAGGGATTCACAATAGAAACATATACAAGGAAAGAACACAATTAGCATAGATCATTGAACATGAGTAGTAAAGCAAACAAGAGTGCTGGAACTGTAAAGTAAACACATAGGGATGAGGTAAAAAACTAAATAAAAGACATACTAGTTTCAAAGGAAAACAAGTAAGAAAACAGTAGCCTTTGAAAAGCCAAGTTGCAAGCACAACAGTTCCAAAAGGTCTCAAGCAATGCAGAGTGTTGAATTCAAATTAGTAAGGTAAATATGTGAGTTGAAAGTAAGAAATTCGAAGTATTGAACTTGAAGTATAGATGCGAAAGTATTCAAATGGAAGTGTTTTTGTTCGTGTGAATCTCAGTGTCTGTAAAGAGGGAAGACAGGTCTTTATATAGTTTTGAAAACAAGCAGTACATAGGCAAAGAGTGCACGAACATGGAAATAGTAATTAATTAGTGTGAATTAAGACAACTGGACTCCTTTAATTAAGGAGTCTAGTTCAAACGGTTAATCAAGGCAGAATAAGGAAAGGAAATCAGTTAAGTAAGGCTGGTTAGGGCAAAGAAACCACATAGTGCACAAACAAGGCCAAATGTATAGTGGATAATTAAGGAAAGTTGGAATAACAGTGTATTTATAAAAAAAAAATAGGGCATTAGTTCGAAAATCAACCAAGAGGATCCCGGATCCAATTGTAATCACAGGGAATCCAAAGTAACTAAGGAAAGAGTCACATTAATATAAAAATAATTAAAGTTGGTACAAAATTATAGAAGGAATACACAAGATCATGTATTTAAGGAAAACATCACAAGCATGAGATATTTACACAAAAGACCAAGTAAACAGCCAGTAGGGTAAAGGAGGTTCATTCGAAAAAATCAGTGACAAATCATCAGCCTTATTAAAGGGATTTCGGAATCAATCATTTGGTTGGTGAAAACCTTTTGAAAGAAGAATTTTTTCATATATAAAGTACACAGATCAAACAAAAGAGTCATTTACTATAGAAAAAGAGTTTAACACTGAAAGTCTCAAAGTCACAAGCAAAAGAGATTCAAGTTCAATTACAGACTCACAGTGAGCCTGAAAGACTAGGGTTCCAAAGTGGAACCCTAGTGCCACTTGTCAAAGAAACCCCCCAAAACCTAGGGTTTCGAATAGAGTCAGAGGTGAGAAGACAAAGACATTAAGAGAGGCTCAGAAGTCTTTTTTTCAAAGACTTATGAAAGACAAACATACACAATAGCAAGAACACTGATTCAAAGTCATACTTGAGAAAACTTGGAATTTAAACAAGTTTCAGAAGAAAGAGATGATACAAATTTAAACAAAGTAGGTAAAACATGCCTAGCAGGAACATAAACAGAACTCAGTAAGGTGAACAAATTCAAAAAGCTCAAACATAAACACACATATAGCAAAACATGAGGATTAATCAACACGAATTAATCATGCGAGCAAAAAATAGAAGAGTCTTGCATAATAGAGAAGAGACAAGCGAGCAAACTCATGCGTGGTAAAAGAAAACAATCGAGCACAAGACACACATAAAGAAAGAACAAGAGAATCAGAAAGGCATTTGAAGAAATCCTTTTTCAGAAACCCTAAAATTGGATTTGAGCGATTTTTAAAAGGGAAATTTGGAAAAAAACCTTTGAAAAGTCGAGCAAAGACCAGGCATGTCACAGATCTAATAGAAATAAGCAAGTACAGAACCTCAAATGGCTTAGAAGCAGGTAAAACCCTAGAATGAGAAAGGTCTTGAGGAAAATCAGATCTTGAGTCGAAGAGACTCATATTGCTCGAACACGCCGGAATAATGGCTGGAGAGGCCATAAATCTACAGATCTAAGATAGATCTAAAGAGAGCCATTGAATTCGGGCCTCCAAACTTCGAGTAGCTTAGGTTTAACGGTGAGAAAGAGTGAGCACATGCCACTCATAGCTTGGAATGCCATGGATTCCGGTGGAAACATGGTATAAACAGGAGATGATTAGGGTTTCGGAGAGGCTAGAGAGAGTTTGAAAGATGAAGAGTTCAAAGGCGGCGTATCTGATAGAATGGATTAGGAAAAGTCGGGTGGCTTTAAAATCGGGTTAGGGGTCGGGTTAAAATTAGAATTGGGTTATTTTGATTCAGGGCAGAATTGGGGGTTAAATTGAGGTTAAATTTGAAAGGAAATGAGGCTATAATTGAAATAGAAACGGGCTAGATGTTAAATAGCCAATTTTTCTCCTTTTTATTTTTTAAAAAATAGTAATAATGATTTTAAAACAAATATAAAGCATTGAACTAATTAATAATATATATATATTAATTCAAAAATACTGGAAATAATTTTATAATCGTAAAATGCTGTTAATCGTAAAATAGGCTATAATTGCAATTATATGCAATTTAGTTTTAAAAATACCAAATAAATTTATAAAAATTTACAAAAATCACCTTAATTATATTTTGGTGTAAATATGAGAATAGAAATAAATTACTCACCAAAAATGATAATTTTGGGAATAAATTATTGGATTTTGTACTGCTAGAAATAGACAATAAATTAATTTTAAAATCTTAAAAATTAGGGGAAAATACCAAGACTGTTGGGTATGCTTATATATGCATACACATGCTATTTTGGAAGTATTTTGAGTATAAAAATATATAGGAAAAAATTGGGTGTCAACAGCTGTCCCTCTTTACCCGGGAAGGATGAAAGAGTTGTCGGGTAAAGATATGATGGCCAATTTTGACCGAATGAAATGATTGAAGAATTTTAATCGAGCTCTTGTCCCTGAGCTACCTACATATCCCCGGTTTTACAAGAATCAGGCCATATGTAGTTCAGGATCCATTGGCGGACTATGCCGATAGAGATTTCGAAAGACGGACGCGATGTTCAGGTTGAGAAGGATGGTCGGAGTCTGATAGGATGCTGGAACTGGAACGGGATCGCTCCTTCTGAGATGGCAGTTGCTAGCCGGTGTACCTACAAATGAATAATACCAACATATATCGTGCGTAAATTTAAACGTGATGCAAGTTCCCATTGGACCATGAATGCTGTCTTCAGACGGGTAGGATGACGTCATCGGACCATGACGTCCTGGGCCATGAAGCATATAATAAATGACTCGCATGCTATGAAATGATGTTCTCGGGCTATGAGAATGATGCCTCTGAACTATGATACCTTTGAATAATTATATGCAAAAGATAAAAATGGGGTCCTCAGGCCATGGCATGGCATGGCATTCTCGGTCTATGAAAATGGTGCCTCCAAACAATGACGCCTTTAGACAATTCGTAGATCTTTCAGCCCATGAAATACACAAGGTGGCGATCTTTCAGCCGATGCAAGACGTAAATGAAAAGGTGGTGGTATTTCGACCGTGCAAGATGGATAAAGAGGCGATATTCCAGCCATGCAAGAAAGAATAAAGTGGCGACGTTTCAACCAGCAGATGTAAATAAAAGTGATGATATTTTAGCTGATGCAGGATTTAAATAAAGGTAGCGTTATTTCAGCCGATGCATGATTTAAATAAAGGTGGCGATATTTCAGCCGATACAGGATTTAAATAAAGGTGGCGATATTTCAGCCATGCAGACATAAATAAAAGTGGCGATATTTCAGTCAATGCAGGATTTAAATAAAGGTGGCGATATTTCAGCCATGCAGACATAGATAAAAGTGGCGATATTTCAGCCGATGCAGGATTTAAACAAAGGTGGCGATATTTCAGCCATGTGGATGGAGGTAGAGCTTAACCTCGGAAGGCAGAATGGTAGCCTTATGCAATGCAAGAAATGCAGATGGACACAGAGCTTAGTCTCGGAAGGCAGAAAGGTAGCCTTAAGCAATGCAAGAAATGCAGGATGGAGGTAGAGCTTGACCTCGGAAGGCAGAATGGTAGCCTTATGCAATGCAAGAAATGCAAATGGAGATAGAGCTTAGTCTCGGAAGGCAGAAGGGTAGCCTTATGCAATGCAACAAATGTAGGATGGAGACAGAGCTTAGTCTCAAAAGGAAGAAAGCTATCCTTATGCAATGCAGATGGAGACAGAGCTTAGTCTCAGAAGGCAGAAAGATAGCCTTATGCAATGCAGAAAATAAAGGCGAATATTAATGAAATTGTGACGACCCAAAGGGTCATCACCTATTTCCTCATCCGTTCCGTGCTTCCGAGGCCTTGAAAACCTCACTTTTACTTGCCTCAATTTGCGTGCACAGTTTGGGCGCATAGCCGAAAAGCTTTTATGTTGAAATATGTGAAATATGTGAAACATTTGAAGAATTTTGATATTAATATGATTAAAGTTGACTTCGGTCAATATTTTTGGTAAACGGACCCGGACCAGTGATTTGACGGTCCCGGAGGGTTCGTAGAAATATATGGGACTCGGGCATGTGTCCGGAGTCGAAATCTGAGGTCTAGAACCCAAGTAAAAGAATTTTTTGTTAAATTGTTTTTCTGAAATTGTTAAGGAAAATGGAAATGAAAATTGATTAAAAGACAAGGGTATCGGGCTCGTATTTTTGTTTCGATGCCCGGTACAAGTCTTATATATTGTTTAAGTGCTTTCTGTGAAGTTTGGTCAAAATCGGACGTCGTTTGACGTGTTTCGGACTATAAGTTCCAAGTTTGAAAGTTCATGAAGTTTAGAAGAAAAATCATGTGTTTTGAGGCTTGATTCTATGTAAATGATCTTATTTTGGCTATTTGATCGCACGAGTAAGTCCGTAGGATGTTTTTGAGGTTGTGTGCATGTTTGGTTTGGAGCCCTGAGGGCTCGGGTGAGTTTTGGATAGGTGTCGAGTTGCATTTTGAACTTTGAAAAAAAAATTGCAGGTCAGGTCTGGTATTCTCACAATTGCGACAGATTTATCGCAAATGCGAGACTCGCAATTGCGGATTCCCCATCGCAAATGCGAGAAAAATGAAGGCCCTGTATATGTCGCAAATACGATAGGGATGATCGCAAATGCGATAGTCCCCTCCCCCTTCTGTGTTCGCAAATGCGACAAGGGGCTCGCAAATGCGAAGGGTGGCCATCGCAAATGCGATGGAAAGGCCGCAAATGCGAAAGCTGGCCTCCATACCTGAGTTCGCAAATGCGAACAAAGATGTCGCAATTCCCAGGCCTGCATTGTTCGCAAATGCGAACCAATGTTTGAATTTCCCATATCCGCAGCCCAGCAAATTTTATACTTAGATGAAATTTCATCACTTTTCACCATTCTTTCAAAACCCAAACACCATGGGCGACTTTCAAGAGCAAACTTCATCCCAAATCACTTGTAAGTTGATTTTTACCAGATTCTTTCAATCTTTAACATCATTAAACATGTTTTCCACTTGAAATCAAGGATTTCATGGGTGAAATTAGGATTTTTGGGTAGAACATAGGTTTTCTATAAATTGGGGAGTTGGACCTCGATTTGAGGTCCAATTTCAACTCAAATTACATATTTGAGTTCGTGGGGGAATGGGTAACCAGGTTTTGGTCTGAACCTTGGGTTTTGACCACGTGGGCCTGGGGGCATTTTTGGAATTTTTGGGAAAAACTTGGGAAAAACATTTTTATGTATTCAAATTGATTCATATAGTGTTTATTAAAGTAATTGAATAATTTGTGATTAGATTCGAGAGAATTGGAGGTGGAACCACGAGGTAAAGCGATAGTTGAGGATTAAGTAGATTTCAAAGCTTTGAGGTAAGTGTTTGGTTTAACCCTAGCTTTAGGGAATAGGAGTTGAGTCTTGTTGCTAATTGCTATGTGATCGAATACGATGTATAGGCATGGTGACGAGTATCTATACATTGGTGTCTAGCATGACCGTGAGTCCATATAATGTGATTATCGTGAATTGGTTGTGAACTTCATATCTATTGGAGGATTTCTATATGTTGTGAATAACATGTGAATGGTAAAATGATTATTTGATTCCTGGGAGCATTGGCTCGAGTTGTGATACGAATACTGAGAGTGTATAAAATGACTTGATTCTTTGGAGCATAGGCTCAAAATAGTAGAGTGAATTAAAAGATAAGAATAGTAAGAAAGAGAAAGCGTTGTTAATTATTCCCTTGCCGGGACATTTGGTTGAACTTGTTGGTTCTTTCCCTTGCCGGGATTTTTGTCAAATATTTGCTTATTTTTATGTTCCTTAGGACTGTTGTTTGGGGAGTCAGACTGTAAATGATACTAAGGATCGGGTTGCGCGCCGCAACAATGATATATGAGGGTCGGGTTGCGCACCACAACAATGATACCTGATAAGTGGTATGGGTCGGGTTGCACACCCCAACAGTGGTATTTATAGGTCGGGTTGCATGCCGCAATAGTGATATTTTTGGAGCGGGTTGCACGCCGCAATAGTTATTGATACCATGTGTTTGTATTGAGTATTGATTCCTTGTTCATTGTGAATCTAAGCTGTTCTAGTTTGTTACTTGGGATTACTGTTGATATTGTATCTCCCCATAGCATGTCTCCCCCTCCCATGTTGTTAATTGCCTTGTATTCGATGTTCTGTTGTATATTTATAACTGCACAGGTTTATGTGGTGTCTAGTCTAGCCTCGTCACTACTTCGCCGGGGTTAGGCTAGACACTTACCAGCACATGGGGTCGGTTGTGCTGATGCTACACTTTTGTGAATTTTTGCACTGATCCAGGTTTTGAGGAGCAGTAGCAGTAGTGCGGGAGCAGGTTTTCATTTTCACTAGACTGAGGTAGCCTTGTAGGCGTCCGCAGGCCCGACGTCTCCTCTTTATGTTCTCTTTTAGACTGTTGCCTCATTTGTTTTCAAGACGGACAACTTATATATTTCTTTCAGACCATTGTATTTAGTATATTCTTAGTAGTTCGTGAGTACTGTGACACCAAATCTTGGGTAGAGGCTATTAATGATTGTTCCGCATTATGATTCGTAATTATAAATCAGACTTCCGCTATTATTCTTGTTAAATTTCTTGTTCTATATTGATGATGTAAAGTGTTAAAGTAATTTTCTAGTAATGAAAGGGTAAATAAGTTAGCTTGCCTAGCTACCATGAGTAGGCGCCATCACGATCCCGATGGTGGGAAATTCGGGTCGTGACAAGTTGGTATCAGAGCATTAGGTTGCATAGGTCTCAAAACTCATAGACAAACTTAGTAGAGTCTGAGGGGTAGGTGCGGAGACGTCTGTACTTGTTCCCCAGAGTCTATTGAGTTAGGAAAAATATCTTATTTTTTCTTTCTTGTCGTGCGATTTGGTTTCTCAATGCTAATTGAATTTCTACTCTGTTCTTTTGCAGATGGCGAGAACAGACACTTTCTCATCCACTGATCAATAGTCTGAGCCCTAAGAAGCTCCCACTAGGGGCAGAGGACGTGGCCATGCTAGGGGCCGAGGTAGGGGTAGAGCCCAGCCACCAGGAACAGCACCAGTGGCGGAGCCTCAGGTGGACATTGACGAGGAGGTTCCGGCCCCAGCCCAGACAGTTCCAGTGGGCCCAGCTCAGGTCCCAGAGGGGTTTATTGCTACCCCAGTTCTTCAGGATGCCTTGGATCGGTTGGTTGGCCTCATGTAAAGTGTCACCTGAGCAAGATTGCTACCTGTAGCACCAGCCATTTTCCAGGCTGGGAGAGGGGCCAGACTCCTGCCACACGTACTTTGGAGTAGGTAGCTCCCCAGACTCAGATACCACCGGTCCATCCAGCTGTGGCAGTTCAGCCGGGGGTAGTTGCATAGACCGGTGATAGAGCGGCTATGTCTGCAGATGCTTTGTGGAGGTTGGACAGGTTTACCAAGCTCTTCACTGCTACATTCAGCGGAGCTTTTTCAGAGGACCCCCAGGATTTCTTATATAGCTGCCATGAGGTTCTTCGGAACATGGGCATTGTGGAGTCCAATGGAGTTGATTTTACGGCTTTTCCCCTATCTGGATCCGCCAAGACTTGGTGGAGGGATTACTATTCAGCCAGACCAGCAAGGTCGCCGCCTTTGACTTGGGATCCATTTTCAGAGTTGTTTCTAGAGAAGTTTCTTCCCGTTACTCAGAGGGAAGCTTACCAAAGGCAATTTGAGTGCCTCCAGCAGGGGTCTATGATGGTTACCCAGTATGAGACCCGATTTATCGATCTGGCTCGCCATGCCCTCGTCATACTCCCCACTGATAGAAAGAGGGTGAGGAAATTCATTGATGGTTTGATTCAGCCTATTCGTCTTCAGATGGCCAGGGAGGCGGGTAGTGACATTATTTTTTAGGAGGCAGCCAATGTGGCCCGGTGGATCGAGATGGTTCTGCCACAAGGAGGTGGTCATAGGGCAGACAAGAGACCCCGTCACTCGGGTCGATTCGTTAGTGCCTCATCTGGAGGCAGGGATTCTTATGATAGTGGGTCAGCCTTCCAGACCCTTTCAGTCAGCCCTCCAGGCTTTGCAGGGTGTTCCAGGTGATCGTGTTTTCATGGGCAGTATTCCGATCAGCAGACACTCAGTGCACAGCCTCTTCAGAGCTTTCGTAGAGGTCATTCGGGTTGTCAGGGCCAGTCTCATCGTACGGAGGGATGTTATGAGTGTGGTAAGTATGGTCACATCAGGAGAGCTTGCCCGAGACTGAGGGGTACACAGTCGTAGCAGCAGGGTCCTCGCCTCATGATTCAGGCACCAGGTGACCCACAGCCTGCCCAGCCAGCCAGGGGCGGGGGTAGAGATCATAGAGGTGGAGGTCAAGACCGTAGAGGTGGAGGCCGGACTGCCAGAGGTAGGGGTCAGCAGGTAGCCAATCGTCCCAGAGACATAGTTCAGGGAGGTGGGGCCGAGCCCCGATTTTATGCTTTGCCAGCAAGACCAGAGGCCGAGTCATTAGATGCCGTTATTACAGGTACTATTCTGGTTTGTGATAGAGATGCGTCAGTGCTATTTGACCCTGGGTCTACATATTCATATGTGTCGTCTTATTTCGCACCCTGCCTGGCTATGTCTAGTTATGCTTTTGACATACCCGTTTATGTATCTACACCGGTGGGTGACTCCATAGTAGTCGATCGGGTGCATCGTTCCTGTGTGATTGTGTTTGAGGGTCTTGAGACCCGTGTTGATTTACTGATTTTAGATATGGTGGATTTCGACGTTATTTTGGGGATGGAATGGTTGTCCCCGTATCATGCTATCTTAGATTGTCACGCCAAAACCGTGACCTTGGCCTTGCCAGAATTGCCCTGACTAGAGTGGAGAGGGACCCCAGGTCATGCCACCCGCCGTATTATTTCATATGTTAAGGCTCGACGCATGGTCGAGAAGGGGTGTTTAGCTTATCTGGCATATGTTCGCGACTCCAACGCAGAGGTTCCTTCTATTGACTCTGTTCCTATTGTTCGAGAATTCCCCAAGGTTTTCCCTTCAGACCTGCCGGGTATGCCACCCGACAGGGATATTGATTTCTGTATTAATCTGGCTCAGAGCACGCAGCCCATTTCTATTCCGCCGTATCGCATGGCCCCGCCAGAGTTGAAGGAGTTAAAGGACCAGTTTCAGGATTTACTAGAGAAGGGTTTTATCAGGCCTAGTGTTTCTCCTTGGGGTACGCTGGTCTTATTTGTGAAGAAAAAGGATGGATGGATGTGGATGTGTATTAATTACCGGCAATTGAACAAAGTGACGATAAAGAACAAGTATCCACTGCTGAGGATTGATGATCTGTTTGACTAGCTTCAGGGAGCAAAGGTGTTTTCAAAGATAGATTTGAGATCTGGCTACCATCAGCTGAAGATTAGGGCGTCTGATGTCCTAAGACAGCATTCCGCACTCGGTATGGGCACTATGAGTTTTTAGTCATGTCATTTGAGTTGACCAATGCCCCAGCAGCATTTATGGAGTTGATGAACCAAGTGTTCTGGTGTACTCCCGCAGCAAGGAAGAGCATGAGCAGCACCTCAGAGTGGTTCTTCAGACTCTGAAGGATAGTCAGCTATATGCTAAGTTTTCAAAGTGCGAGTTCTGGTTGAGTTCGGTTGCATTTCTGGGTCGTATCGTATCAACAGAGGGTATTCAGGTGGACCCTAAGAAGATTGAGGCAGTCAAAAATTGGCCTCGACCGCTTCAGTGACCGAGATTTGGAGTTTCTTGGGGCTAGCAGGATATTACCGTCGGTTCGTAGAGGGATTTTCTTCTATTGCAGCCTCGATGACCAGGTTGACCCAGAAGGGTGCCCAGTTCAGGTGGTCAGATGAGTGTGAGGCGAGCTTTCAGAAGCTCAAGACAACTCTGACTACGGCACCGGTGTTGGTCTTGCCCACGGGTTCAGGGCCTTACATAGTCTATTGTGATGCTTCCCGTATTGGGCTGGGAACAGTATTGATGCAGGATGGCAAGGTCATTGCCTATGCTTCTAGACAGTTGAAGATCCATGAGAAGAATTATTCGGTTCATGATCTAGAGTTGGCAGCGATTGTTCATGCTTTGAAGATTTGGAGGCATTACGTATATGGTGTGACGTGTGAGGTGTACACGGATCACAAGAGCCTTCAGTACCTGTTCAAGCAGAAGGAGTTGAATGTGAGGCAGAGGAGATGGCTAGAGTTGTTGAAAGATTATGATGTTACTATCTTGTATCATCCGGGTAAGGCCAATGTGGTGGCCGATGCATTGAGTAGAAAGTCTGCCAGCATGGGTAGTCTTGCTTATATCCCGGTCAGCCAGAGGCCGCTTGTTTTAGATGTTCAGGCCTTGGCCAATCGATTTGTGAGATTAGATATTTCTGAGCCCAGCAGGGTATTGGCTTGCACGGTCGCTCGTTCTTCTTTATTGGAGCGTATCCATGATCGGCAGTTTGATGATCCCCATTTGTGTATCTTGAGATACACGGTGCAGCGTGGAGGTGCCACGAAGGTGACCTTAGATGATGATGGTGTGTTGAGATTGCAGGGACGAGTTTGTGTGCCCAATGTTGATGGGATTCGAGATTTGATCTTAGCGGAGGCTCATAGTTCCCGATATTCTATTCACCCGGGCGCCTCGAAGATGTATCAGGACTTGCGGCAACATTATTGGTGGCGTAGAATGAATAAGGATATTGTTGCGTATGTGGCTCAGTGTTTGAACTGTCAGTAGGTCAAATATGAGCATTAGAGGCCCGACGGTTTGTTTCAGAGGATTGAGCTTCCCGAGTGGAAATGGGAGATGATTACTATGGATTTCATTACTGGACTTCCGTTGACCCGGAAGAAGTTTGATGTTATTTGGGTCATTGTTGATAGGCTAACCAAGTCAGCGCACTTTATTCCAGTAGCAGTCTCCTATTCATCCGAGAGGTTAGCGGAGATTTATATCCGGAAGATTGTTCGCCTTCATGGTGTACCAGTATCCATCATTTCAGATTGGTGTACGCAGTTTACCTTGCACTTCTAGAGAGCGGTTCAGCAAGAGTTAGGCACCCAGGTTCAGTTGAGCACAGCGTTCCATCCTCAGACGGACGGCCAGTCCGAGAGGACAATTCAGATATTAGAGGATATGCTCCGGGCTTGTGTAATTGATTTTGGAGGATCATGGGACCAGTTTTTGCCTTTAGCAGAGTTCGCCTACAATAACAGCTACCAGTCTAGCATTCAGATAGCTCCGTATGAGACGTTGTATGGTAGGCGATGTCGGTCTCCAATCGGATGGTTTGAGCCGGGAGAGGCTCGGTTATTGGGTACAGACTTAGTTCAGGAGGCCTTAGATAAGGTCAAGATCATTCAGGACAGGTTTCGTTCGGCTCAGTCGCAGCAAAAGAGTACGGTCCGAGATGTGGCTTTTATGGTTGGTGAGCGAGTATTGCTCCGGGTATCGCCTATGAAGGGCGTGATGAGGTTCGGAAAGAAGGGCAAGCTCAGCCCTAGGTATATTGGTCTGTTTGAGATTCTTGATCGAGTAGGAGAGGTAGCTTATAGACTTGCATTGCCACCTAGCTTATCAGTCGTGCATCCAGTTTTTCATGTGTCTATGCTTTGGAGGTATCACGGCGATCCTACCCATGTGTTAGACTTCAGCACTGTCCAGTTGGATAAGGATTTATCTTATGAGGAGGAGCCGGTAGCTATTCTAGACCGGCAGGTTCGTCAGTTGAGATCTAGGAGTTTTCCCTCTGTTCGTGTTCACTGAAGAGGTCAGCCCCCTGAGGCCTCGACCTGGGAGTCTGAGTCTGATATGCGGAGCCGTTATCCACATATGTTCCCCGACTCAGGTACTTCCTTCTTTTGTCTGTTCGAGGACGAACGCTTGTTTTAGAGGTGGAGGATGTGACGACCCAAAGGGTCATCACCTTATCCTCATCCATTCCATGCTTTTGAGACCTTGAAAACCTCAATTTTACTTGCCTCAATTTGCGTGCACAGTCCGGGCGCGTAACCGAAAAGATTTTATGTTGAAATATGTGAAATCTGTGAAACATTTGAAGAATTTTGATATTAATATTATTAAAGTTGACTTCGATCAATATTTTTGGTAAACGGACCCGGACCCGGACCCGTAATTTGACGGTCCCGGAGGGTCCGTAGAAAAATATGGGACTCAGGCATCTGCCCGGAGTCAAAATCTGAGGTCTAGAACCCGAGTAAAAGAATTTTTCTATTAAATTGTTTTTCTAAAATTGTTAAGGAAAATGGAAATGAAAATTGATTAAAAGACTAGGGTATCGGACTCATATTTTGGTTCCAATACCCGGTACAAGTCTTATATATTATTTAAGCGCTTTCTGTGAAGTTTGGTCGAAATCGGACGTCGTTTGACGTGTTTCGGACTATAATTCCAAGTTTGAAAGTTCATGAAGTTTAGAAGAAAAATAATGTGTTTTGAGGCTTGATTCTATGTAAATGATATTATTTTGGCGATTTGATCGCACGAGTAAGTCCGTAGGATGTTTTTGAGGTTGTGTGCATGTTTGATTTGGAGCCCCGAGGGCTCGGGAGAGTTTTGGATAGGTGTCGAGTTGCATTTTGAACTTTGAAAAAAAAATTACAGGTTAGATCTGGTATTCTCGCAAATGCGAGACTCGCAATTGCGGATTCCCCATTACAAATGCGAGAAAAATGGAGGCCCTGTATATGTCGCAAATACGACAGGGATGATCGCAAATACGATAGTCCCCTCCCCCTTCTGTGTTCGCAAATGCAACAAGGGGCTCGCAAATGCGAAGGGTGGCCATCGCAACTGCGATGGAAAGGCCGCAAATGCGAAAGCTGGCCTCAAGACCCGAGTTCGCAAATGCGAACAAAGATGTCACAATTCCCAGGCCTGCATTATTCGCAAATGCGAACCAATGTTCGCATTTCCCATATCCGCAGCCCAGCAAATTTTATACTTAGACAAAATTTCATCACTTTTCACCATTCTTTCAAAATCCAAACACCATAGGTGACTTTTCATGAGCAAACTTCATCCCAAATCACTTGTAAGTTGATTTTTACTCAATTCTTTCAATCTTTAACATCATTAAACATGTTTTCCACTTGAAATCAAGGATTTTCATGGGTGAAATTCGGGTTTTTGGGTAGAACCTAGGTTTTCTATCAATTGGAGAGTTGGACCTCGATTTGAGGTCCGATTTCAAAACAAATTACATATTTGAGTTCCTGGGGGAATGGGTAACCAGGTTTTGGTCCAAACCTCGGGTTTTGACCTCGTGGGCTCGTGGGCATTTTTGGAATTTTTGGGAAAAGCTTGGGAAAAATATTTTTATGCATTCAAATTGATTCATATAGTGTTTATTAAAGTAATTGAACAATTTGTGATTAGATTCGAGCAAATTGGATGTGGAACCGCGAGGTAAAGCGATAGTTGAGGATTTAAGTAGATTTCAAGGCTTTGAGGTAAGTGTTTGGTTTAACCCTAGCTTAAGGGAATAGGAGTTGAGTCTTGTTGCTAATTGCTATGTGATCGAGTACGATGTATAGGCATGGTGACGAATATCTATACATTGGTGTCTAGCATGACCGTGAGTCCTTATAATGTGATTATCGTGAATTGGTTGTGAACTTCATATCTATTGGAGGATTTCTATATGTTGTGAATAACAAGTGAACGGTAAAATGGTTATTTGATTCCTGGGAGCATTGGCTCGAGTTATGATACGAATATTGAGAGTGTATAAAGCGACTTGATTCTTTGGAGCGTGGGCTCAAAATAGTAGAGTGAATTAAAAGATAAGAACAGTAAGAAAGAGAAAGCGTTGTTAATTATTCCCTTGCCGAGACATTTGGTTGAACTTGTTGGTTCTTTCCCTTGCTGGGGTTTTTTTCAAATATTTGCTAATTTTTATGTTCCTTAATTGTGACTGTTGTTTGGGGATTCAGACTGTAAATGATACTGAGGATCGGGTTGCGCGCCGCAACAATGATCTATGAGGGTCGGGTTGCGCGCCGCAATAGTGATACCTGATAAGTGGTATGGGTCGGGTTGCACACCGCAACAGTGGTATTTATGGGTCGGGTTGCACGCCGCAATAGTGATATTTGTTGAGCGGGTTGCACGCCGCAACAGTTATTGATACCATGTGTTTGTATTGAGTATTGATTCCTTGTTCATTGTGAATCTAAGCTGTTCTAGTTTGTTACTTGGGATTACTGTTGATATTGTATCTCCCCATAGCATGTCTCCCCCTCTCATGTTGTTAATTGCCTTGTATTCGATGTTCCATTGTATATTTATAACTGCACAGGTTTATGTGGTGTCCAGTCTAGCCTCGTCACTACTTCGCCGGGGTTAGGCTAGACACTTACCAGCACATGGGGTCGGTTGTGCTGATGCTACACTTCTGTGAATTTTTGCACAGGTCCAGGTTTTGAGAAGCAGTAGTAGCAGTAGTGCGGGAGCAGGTTTTCATTTTCACGAGACTGAGGTAGCCTTGCAGGCATCCGCAGGCCCGGCGTCTCTTCTTTATGTTCTCTTTTAGACTGTTGCCTCATTGTTTTCGAGACGGACAACTTATATATTTCTTTCAGACCATTGTATTTAGTATATTCTTAGTAGTTCGTGAGTACTGTGACACCAAATCTTGGGTAGAGGCTATTAATGACTGTTCCGCGTTATGATTCGTAATTATAAATCAGACTTCCGCTATTATTCTTGTTAAATTTCTTGTTCTATATTGATGCTGTAAAATGTTAAAGTAATAGTCTAGTAATGAAAGGGTAAATAAGTTGGCTTGCCTAGCTACCACGAGTAGGCGCCATCACGATCCCGATGGTGGGAAATCCGGGTCTTGACAGAAAAATTTTAGCTGATACATGATAGCTGATAGCTGATAGCTGATTGTTGTATTATGGTTGCTGGGGATGTTGCGTACGGATAGAAATTGTAGATAGGTGACAATTCTGAGAGTTGTATTCCTTAAAAAATATGAGTATGTAATCGTATCTGATGATTTTATGTCTTGGGTGCCTGCATCCAAAGAAAAATTGTGAGTTTTGTAAAGGGGGGAAGGTTAGTTCGTCTTCCCGCGGACTTCGCTCGTCCTACTCGGCTCTTGTTTTCATTGGGGTAGCGTCACTAAACAAAGCAATTTTGATAGTAGTCATGCATGTTTTAGTAAAAAAAATGTAACGTAAATATATAATTAAAAATAGTTTCCTTTAGATGAACCTGCGACGCGGTTCAAGACATTGCAACCTCTCTTGTTCAGAAATTTTGAGGGTCCTCCTCAAAATTCTGTCCCAGTTTACTAGGCTAGTGCTTCTGACGGTTGTGTGCGATGAATGGCTGAAAATCACTTCGAAATTTTGAGAGTCCTCCTCAAAATTCTGCCCAAGTTTCCAATAGCGGGGGAAATGGAAATTTTATTGAATTATGACCGAACCCATAAGATTGTCTACGTATCCCCTCTTAAACGGGAATCAGGTCAGGAATAGTTCAAAATACTTCATAAAGAAATCATAAATGGTTACACATAATATCGTTTGACTGCATCTAAATTGATCGGCTTCGGCCAAACTTCTCCGTCCATTTCTGCAAGTATGAGGGCTCCTCCTGTTAGAACCCGGTGAGCCATGTACAAACCCTGCCAGTTGGGAGAGAATTTTCCCTTGGCTTCATCTTGATGTGAGAAGATTTTATTCAACACTAGCTGGCCTGGTGTGAATCGTCTCGGCTTGACTCTTTTGTTGAAGGCTCTGGACATTCTGTTATGATAAAGTTGACCGTGGAAAACTGCATTCATTCTCTTAACATATATAAGATCTAACTGCTCGTAGCGACTCTTTACCCATTCTGCGTCGTCAAGTTCTGCTTCCTGTATGGTCCTCAGGGAAGGAATTTCTATCTCGGCGGGAATGACAGCCTCAGTACCATAAACCAACATATAAGGAGTTGCCCCGGTTAATGTGGGAACTGTGGTACGGTACCCCAACAAAGCAAATGATAACTTCTCATGCCACTGCTTATGCTTCTCTATCATTTTCCTTAGTATTTTCTTGATATTCTTGTTGGCCGCTTCTACAGCTCCATTCATCTAAGGCCTGTAGGCTGTAGAATTCCTATGTTTGATCTTGAATGTTTCACGCATCCCTTTCATCAGGTCACTGTTGAGATTGGAACCATTATCAGTAATGATTGACTCTGGGATGCCGAACCGACAAACGATACGGTCGAGGACAAAGTCTGCCATGACTTTCTTAGTCAGTGCCTTGTATGATGTTGCTTCAACCCATTTGGTGAAATAATCAATTGCCACTAGAATGAACCTATGCCCGTTTCATGCGGCGGGCTCGATAGGTTCGATAACATCCATTCCCCAAGCGGCGAACGGCCATGGAAAACTTATTGCATTAAGCTCATTTGGAGGAACCTTTATCATGTCTGCATGTATCTGACAGCGATGGAATTTTCGGACATATTGGATGCAATCCGTTTCCATAGTCATCCAAAAATAACCAGCTCAGAGTATTTTCTTGGCTAAGACAAAACCATTCATATGTGGGTTGCAGGTCCCTGTATGAATTTCTTCCAATAGCCTAGATGCTTGCGTCGACACACCTTAATAATCCCAAATGGAGGTTTCTCCTATATAGAATTCCTGCGCTGTGAAAGAAATTATTGGATAACCTTCGAAGTGTGAGCTTCTGAGTAGCGTTTGCAAGCTCTGGATATTCTCTTGTTGCCAAATATTCCTTGATATCGTGAAACCATGGTTTCCCATCCGCTTCTTTCTCTACATGAGCACAGTAAGCTGGCTGATCATAAATCTTTACCGGGATAGGATCAATGAAATTCTTTTCTGGATGCTGAATCATAGATGATAGGGTAGCCAATGCATCGGCAAACTCATTCTGAACTCTAGGGACATGCTGAAACTCTATCTTTGTGAATCTCTTCCTCAGCTCCTGTACATGATGCAGATAGGGGAGTATCTTGGAATTCTTGGTTGACCATTCTTCTCGGACCTGATGTATAAGCAGGTCTAAATCACTAATCACTAGCAACTCTTGGACGTTCATGTCAATGGCCAACTTGAGCCCTAAGATGCAGGCTTCGTATTCGGCCATGTTGTTGGTGCATGGGAATCTGAGCTTTGCAGACACCAGATAATGCTGACCGGTTTCTGATACTAGGACTGCTCCTATGCCAACTCCTTTGAAGTTTGTTGCTCCATCGAAAAACATTCTCCACGTCATAGGATTCTACAAGGTCTTCTCCTATGAAGGATACCTCCTCATCAAGAAAATACGTTTAAGGGTTCGTATTCTCCATCCACGGGATTTTCAGCAAGATGATCCGCCAATGCCTGTCCCTTGATTGCCTTCTAAGTCACATAGACAATGCTAAATTCACTTAACAGGATCTGCCACTTGGCCAGCTTGCCAGTGGGCATGGGCTTCTGAAAGATGTACTTCAGCGGATCTATTCTTGATATGAGATACATAGTGTAGGTACAGAAATAGCGCCTCAACTTCTGAGCTACCCAAGTCAAAGCACAATAAGTGCGCTCTAATAGAAAATATCATGCCTCGTACGGGGTGAACTTCTTGCTGAGATAGTAGATGGCATGTTCCTTTCTCCCCATTTCGTCATGTTGTCCCAGAACACAACCGAATGCTCCATCCAATACTACAAGGTAGAGCAATAGAGATCTACCTAGTTCGGGCGGAACCAAAACTGGCAGTGTTAACAGGTATTCCTTGATTCTATCGAAGGCTTTCTGACAGTCATCAGTCCATTTATAACGGCGTCTTTCTTCAACATCTTAAAGATTGGCTCACAAATGACAGTGGACTGAGCTATGAACCGGCTGATGTAGTTGAGTCTCCCCAGGAAACTCATCACGTCCTTCTTGTTGTTATGCGGTGGCAATTCTTGAATGGCCTTAACCTTTGATGGATCCAATTCTATTCCTTGGCGACTTACAATGAACCCGAGTAGTTTTCCGGCGAGAACCCCGAATGCGCATTTAGCGGGATTCAGTTTTAGGTTGTACTTTCTCAGTCTGTTGAAGGTACAATTTCGTGGACAGATGGGTCAAGTTCAGAAAGTTGCTGCGAACAATCTGCTAGGAATTATTCTATAATATTTTGAAGGTTTCATTATCTCCGATTCTTCTATCCAATGGCACAGACAGCTCGCTATTTGGACATTCCTAGCTTGAGATATATAAGGTTTGATGACAGCATAGAGTGCAGTAAAGTCAAAATGTCATATATGTATACCAGTTTCAAAAGTCGACTCTAGCTAATCCTCAAGGAATTTATCCGTGAATTTTTCATAGGATGCAGCCTTTCAAGTTGCGTTTCATTGAAAGCAAGCAGCTTGATATTTCATTGATTTTACATCAAGGAATGAACAGTTTTGCAAAGGTGCGCCAAGCAATCACCCACCAAGGATGGAATATGGTCGCTCCAGCTCTAAGCCTTTTTCTTGCCAAGCCACAAGGATGAGATGCACCATGTTCTCGCTCACAGGTTGCAAATTAGGGATATTTATTGTCAATCAAGCTCGCTTAGGACTACTTTAAATGTCTCTCATCGAGCCACAAGAAGGGATGTACTAAGTTGTCGTTGTACTATCTTGAAAACCTACAAAAATAAGAAAACATTTTGGATCCATCGGTGCCAACAACATGACATTTTTGTGGATACGGTGCGAGTAGCATGACGACTAGATTAATGGATATCGGTGCCATAGCACGATGTTTCTGCTTTTGCCGATACAATGTTGGCAGCACAATGCTTCAATTCGGCATAATAGACATCGAGGCTGACAACACGATCTTCCAAATAAATATGGGGAACATTGTGACATACAGTTTAATTCATCATGGTGAATAGCAGTGTCGTACTCCTAGTCCTTCCAATTTGGATGTTGAACGAAAGTCTCCAATGGTACAAGCGGAAGAGCGTTGCGATTAGTGATGTGCGGCTCTTGGATTGTTGTTCTGGCTCACTTCCAAATCTACCAAGTTAAACAACTTGCAATACTGCAAAAGAGAAAATCTGCAAGATAAGGAAAAGAAAACAGATTCTCACAAGAAAGAAAAATAAATGAAGCTTGCCAATTTTTTTCTTTTGGAAGCCCCTTATTGATGTTCTTTAGAAATTAAAAGGACTCTCCACCCTTAGCAATGTCTACTTAGGGAAGATTGCAAATCAAAAGGACTGGTGCGAGCCTACGGCACCACAACTTCAGCTTGGAAAATACTTTCCTTCACGGAACTTCTGTTGCACCTCCTAGATGCTCGTTGGCTGTAGTTTCAAGGTCATACAGACCTTGCGGTATAGACTTGCGGCGGCCCAAATTGATCACCAAAATTAGCAGCATGATACTAATACCAATAGGTAAAGCCAGAGGAATTGAAGAAGTCCTTAGGAGGGACGTGAGATGCAAGTATTACACAAATACTACATAAACACCAGTTATCATTGCTGGCCCAACCAAACTCACTTCATTAGATCCCTTATATACATTGTTTAAGGTGGTGGAACTTTTCTTATGGAAAAAGAATTCTTCTTAAAGTAAAATAGGAAATTCTTGTTTGACTTGAAAGTTTTAAATGGAAAATATTCATTAGAAGGTAATTTCTGAGATGTATTTGAATTCAAGTCAAAGTGAAAGAGGGGAAGGCTTCATGCACGAGTCTTACGTGACTTTGCCATAAGAAATTGAGCTGTGGTGGAATTGTCAAAAAATTATTCAATGTGACCATGTTTTGGTTACCGTAATTTTTCTATAAAGTTAATAACGAAGTATTGTTTAAGTACAACATACTTGATGTCAATTTTTTTTTTTTTTCAATTCGATTTAGGCTTCACTGGAGAGTCACGATTGCCCAAAAAAATCAAGTTCTTTATTTAGGGGCAAGAAAGAAGGTGTTCTTCTCATGGATACTTTAAGCCTCGTCTTCGACTTCCGAGAAGCCTAAACTCGATAAATCTTGAAGTAGGGTGCATCTGTAGACATATAAAATTTATTGGTTCTAATCCATACAAAATTTGGATTAAATTCAATTGGGTTAAATAATTAATTTGGGCTTTACAAGTTAAATTAGTCCATTTTATTATTTTCAAGCCCAAGGTCCATTTCATCTTAAGGCCCAGACTCATGCCATGTGACATGGCATATCCAGTCCAACTCCAGGCCAATAAGGTGACGCCATGCGTTAAATGATGTGGCAATCCAAGTCAAAAAGCAAGAACCAACCACAAGTCGCCAAGTGACTAAAATGACATGGACCAATCAAAATCAAGCAAGAGAGTTCTTATGTAACTTGACTGATCCATCCTTTACAACTATAAATAGGGGGTTACGTAACTTTCAAGGGACATTCATAGTTATAGAATAACACTCTGCAATTGGTAAAGGCATACACAAACAGAGAGATCAATCATCAAGTGTTTAGTTCTTCCAAAGGAGTGATCAATTGAGTTCTTCCAGGATATCAACCCGTAAAAATAAAGTGTTGCTCGACATTGTTGGCGATTAAATACATCACAAGGAGGTCTGCATCATCCTACATTCGAGAAAGACGTTTCTCAAGCCCTCGAATCGCGGAGAATTTAGAGAGGAGAATCACGAGATACATAGAATTATACTCACAAATATTTATCAATAAAATTACTTTTTCTTCTTAATATTTTTGTTGCAGTTTATTTTTTCGTCTTATGAAAATTTATTGCAAACAAATATATCAACCTTGTATATAATATTGTATAAGTAGTGTTTATACACTATTCATACATTATTATACAAATGAATCATATCAATGGAGCTCCACATGCTCTTTTTCTTCCTTGGGCATCCTCTAAAATTTAACTCAAATATAGTCTAAATCTACTCCAAATCACTTGAAATTTAAGATTGGAGGTGATTTGGACTGTTTTTGCATCAAAATTCGTAATTAAATCGAGTTCAAAAAAGTCTTATGCGACACATGTATCAAACATGTATCACGCATGTATCTTATGCACAGGTATACATGGATAAACATGTGATACACAATTGATACAAATATGATACATATGTGATACATAAATGATACACGGTGTAATACACATTATTTTTTTTTCATATTCAGTTTTTACTTCGAATTTTCAATTCAAACCACCTCAAAACTTTACCAAATCATCCCAAAACTGAGATTCAAGCTCCTTAAATTGTGCCAAATCTATTCTAATAACAAAGCAAAAAATTGTTTTTTTTTTTTGCTACAAATAGCTAATTGGCTAATTTGGCTAATATTAGTAATATTTTATCAATTGGCCAATTTTTGTAATGAGCTACTTATAAATGGACTTAAAAATTAGTAAAAATTATGTGGGGTAGCCACTATTTAAAGTGGTATTTACTTTTTATCCACCATTTTTAATGCCGAGCAAAACTAGCCACTAGTCTATTAAAATTAATATGAAAAGACAGAGTTACCCTTTTCTTCCCAAACAGAATTACAGTGGATTGGAAAGACTGGGTGGACCGAGTATCAACAAATACGAAGAATGGCTTTCGTTTCAGCCTTTGTGATTTCCATGGTTTTTAGTGAGCTTGTTTTTGTCTGTCATTCCGATCCAGTTTGTCAATCAATGTATCCTAAATATGAGATCCCAGTGTACAAAGAAGACAGAGACAACGTGCATTTTGCACAGAACTTGGAGTTCTTGGAAGCAGAATATTTTTTGTAGGCTTCCAAGGGATATGGTCTTGATGTAATGGCACCATATTTTCTGAGGAGTCATTTTAATGTTTCGTTGCAGGAGAAGATTGTTCAATATGATAAATGCCTTTTGGTCAGGCCTCATAAAAAAATTATAAAGAAGAAGGAAATCAAAAGTTAAGGACAATAGGTCCTGAACTTAAGCTAAGAAGCCCAAAAGTTAAGGACAATAGGTCCTAAACTTAGATTAACAAGTTCAAAAGTTAAGGACACTTGGTCCTGAACTTACAGTTACAAGTTCAAAAGTTAAGGACAATAGACCTTAACTTTAATTTCCAAGTTCAAAAGTTAAGGACAGACAGTCCTTAACTTACAGTTACACGTTCAAAAGTTAAGGACAATAGGTCCTTAACTTTGACTTACAAGTTCAAAAGTTAAGGACGCTTGGTCTTGAAATTTGAGTTCCAAGTTTAAAAATTAAGAACATGTAGCCTTGAAGTCCTGAACTTAGAATTCCAAATTCAAAAGTTAAGGACATGTAGTCCTGAAGTCCTGAACTTAGAGTTTCAAGTTCAAAAGTTAAGGACATGTAGTCCTGAAGTTAAGGACATGAGCAGAAGGGTATTTTCGTCTGGGCAGTTAAAGTTTATTAAACCAGTGGCTAAAGACTAAAGACATTTAAAATACTGGCTTTAAAATAAAGATATGAGCTATTAGTGGCTATTTGTGCACATCGCCCTAAAAATTACAGTACTTATCGATCGGAAGTATGTAGGGCCGTTGGACTCTAAACAAGACCCAGCCCAACTGTAGGAAGTTAGCAGAGAGGCCCAAATAGGAATCTGGCTACAGATAGGAGAAGGTACCACTGCCTAGCAGTGTTATCCATTTCTCTCTCTCTCTCGTTCTCATTTCTTCTTCTTTTGTTCCAAATTCTTGGTTAGAAATGGCGTCTTTATCAACTTGTAATCATTCAGGGAAACTCTCTTCCTCGTTTTCACCTTCATCCCTCAATTTGTCTTCATTCCAACGCGTCTCCGTTCAGTTCCTTCAAACCCACAACAAAAACACTTGTTCCCTTCCTTCCACTCCAAGGCCTCTCACTGTCATTTCCATGGCTCCCCCTAAGCCAGGTGGTGGTAAAGCCAAGAAAGGTACTACGTATTTTCGTTTTTCTTGTTTAGATTTAAGTCTTGCCGCATTGTGATAAGGAAAACAAAAATTCAATCGTTGTTGAATATTGTGACAGTGACTGGTATTATAAAGCTGGCTCTGGAGGCAGGGAAGGCAACCCCGGCTCCACCTGTAGGACCGGCCTTGGGTTCCAAGGGTGTTAATATTATGGCCTTCTGTAAGGATTACAATGCCAGAACTGCTGATAAAGCTGGTTATGTCATTCCCGTCGAAATCACCGTCTACGATGTCTGTTGCTTTCCCTTCATTAATCTCTATTTTTTAAAGTCTATATATATATATTTATTTTTTTTGATAATTAAAGATGATACTTTTGTTATTTGATTATGGTGTTCATATTTTGCAGGATAGAAGCTTCACTTTTATCTTGAAGACCCCACCTGCTTCTGTTTTGCTGCTCAAGGCTGCAGGTACCCTCACTTTGCTGCTTCCAACTCCTCTAATATATAATATTCTCAGACATTGTCCTATAATATGATTGCATCAACTACCGAGGAACCCTTCCATCCCCTCTGATTGATGCTTTCTGCTAATTGTTTCACCAATTTGAATTCTCATAACTCGCTGCAGATATTTCATTGAATTCATTTTCAGCCTAAACTACTTTAATTTTGGCGATTTAACATTTTAACTCCACATGCTTCGCTACTAAAGTTTAGTTTAGAGGGAAGTCAGGTTACCTAAAAGATTCTCCGCTTTTCGTTTAGAGTTAGTGGAAGAGATGAATTCCGTTTAGCTTGCACACAGATATAGCCACATAGGCACGTTGTCGTCAACCTAGTGAAGACAGTAAGAAAGGACAGAAGAATGCTGATCACTTGATTTGCTGATAAGTGCCGCCAAATAGTCTTGGCATATGTCCTTCAAAGTCTTATTATCCGAGATAATATGCTCAAGGACTTCGCGGTTAGTTGAGGTGGCTACTCTGGTGCCGAATCAATGTGCAATATCAAGTGTCATGTCAAGCTAGTTTTGGATGAGGCCATCATATCCTGGCCTATTACTACCACACCCTTGCTTGTTGTCCTCAACTTCAATTGTCGTGGCTGCATTTTACATATGACCACTGGATCTCTCTGTACAAGAGCAACTAGTGGACCTGTCTGCCAGAAGTCCCTAAATATTTGATTCCAATTTGAGATCATGAAACTCGTAAAATCTGCTTTGGCTCAATAGACTATAAGTCTGAAGATATTAGAAAAAGTCTATAGTCTACAGACATGGGATTTTATGACAGCAAGGAAGATGAAGGGATATAATTGGCCGGAAACGGTTAAACGCCTCCTGTGCACTCTCTAAACAAAAGACGCCTTTGAAGTCAACTTAATATGCTACCCCATGATCTTGGCTTGATTCGGGTATTTGAACAGGTGTTGGTTGATAACAGGTAAATGTCTCGCTGTGCACTTTGTAAACAAAAGACGCTCTCGAAGACTACAACTTGATATACTATCCCACGATTTTCCCTCCTTCCATAGTATTTTGGTTTTTATAGTAGGATATAGACATGTAGGTTTAATAATATACTCAGATGGCAAACTCTCTTCTTTGGTTTCCCATGTTGCTCTGCTAGATGGTTAGAAAAACTGTGACTCTCTCTCTCTGGTTGGAGAATGACAGACCTGCCGAATTTTTTTATGTTTTGGCTGCGGCTCTCTACTTATAGTTCTATGATCAACAAAAACAGGTAGTAGATTTAAGCATTTGGTGTTAGGATTGACAACATCATTGCTGAATTAACCTACTCCATTGGGAATCCTAAGAATGCAATCCCACTATGTGGAGTATCCTTGTTTCACCTGGTTCCTTGGATAAGCACTATTCTTTTGGTTACAGTTGATTATGGTAACATGAAAGGTAGTAATATTTAAAGTTGATAGCAGTGGGTAAAATAAGTTTCGTGATCTCTTCAAGTGTAATTGGACAAGTTGAAGAGAAAATGTTAGAATTCATTAGCTTGTTCTAATAGGTCTTTTTTGCATACAGGGGATATGCCCCTTCTTTTGTATAATGGGGACGCCACCACCCCATGTTCTTTTTCTCCTTCCTTTCTTCAGGAAAAATGGCGCTACTTAGTGCTTGATCATCTTGATGAATAACATCCTTACTTATCGCAAGAAGGTAAAGTATAATTACACAATTGGAAGTCAGGTGTCCACTCAAAGTAGTACATATTGTAGATGTGAACTTGTCGTTGTATACTTGCTCTATCTTCTGTGGCTGCATACAAAAGTTTGGACTCTGAGATTTTTGGTTAGTTATGAAAGATGTAAATCTGTGAGGACACTAATGGACTAATATCTTTGTAACTTTGTAACTTTGTAGGAGTGGAAAAAGGTTCAAAGGACCCACAGAGGGAGAAAGTGGGGAAAATAACTATTGATCAATTGAAGACAATTGCTCAAGAGAAGTTGCCAGATCTTAATTGTACTACAATTGAATCTGCAATGAGGATTATAGCTGGCACTGCAGCAAATATGGGAATTGACATTGACCCTCCGGTTCTTGAACCTAAAAAGAAAGAACTTATATACTAGTTTTGCCTTTTTCTATTACCATGTAATTTTTCCCGCTTCTTTGAGCAACCAACATTAGCTAGCCTTGTATTGATTAGAAGCAATTGGAAGAGAAGTAGCTTGCCTCCAGAATGGCAGTGGAAAGCTTAAAGTCTTTGTCAGCCCGGGGTGTGTAGTGTCGCTGTTGGATAGTCGGTTTTCCATTTGTTTCAATACACTCTTGATCTTTCATTCCTTATTTCTTTTGAATATATGATGAATTCTCTGAAGTGCTGATGTGAACCAACCGTGAGCTGTGACTGAGAAAGGAGAAATTCAAGTCCTGGGGATTGTGGTTAAAGCAATTAATTGTGCCCCTCCCCAAGTGCCTGGGCAATACAACATTCTCATTATTCATCAGTAGGCTGGTGAAGTGATTCGACTATAAACCAGGAACATGAAAAAAAGCATAAGCTACCTCGTTCGTGCTCCCCGTTGAGTTGAGGGCACATCTTGCTTTTGTCCCTTTTAAGCTTATTACTTTACAAAAGGTTTTAACCATAAACTGAAGAAGAAACATTTCATTGCTACAAACTAAACATCAAATGAAAATTACATCAACTTACCGGGGGGTTTTCTGCTTGAGATGTTTCAACTACACCATTTGTCATGTTTCAACGGAACAAAACGTTACTAATAAGAAAGCTAATACATTCTTCAAAAAGAGAAGACAAATCGTGGTATATTTCATTTGTGCGTATATAATAATGTTTATGACTTCTGGCTTTAAATATAAAAAAGGACAGCCCGGTGCACTAAGCTCCCGTTATGCGCGAGGTACGGGGAAGGGCCGGACCACAAGGGTCTATCGTACGCAGTCTTACCCTGCATTTCTGCAAGAGGTTGTTTCTACGGCTCGAACCCCTGACCTCCTGGTCACATGGCAACAACTTTACCAGTTATGTCTATGCTCCCCTTCTAGCTTTAAATGTAAGTTGTTAAGAGTTTCACGTTGTTGTTATGTATTGTAAATTGGACATCACAGCCTAATATATTGGAGAATTATGAATACAGCAATATAACCTTTGATTTTTGAAGCTTTAGTGCAGAAATAGATAGCTACATAATAGTGGAGTAATATACAAAGCATAGCCAGATCGGACCGGTTAAAAGGGTCAAACAAGGACTTTCTGTTTGGCAATGGTAAACGTTGTTCCATGTCATTGACAGGTCGAAATTTTGTTAATAGTATAGATATATGTTTTATAGTTATCCTGTCTACATTGTAAGAACTACTACTCATAAAATAATATAAATTAGAAGATTGTAAGAAAGAGAAAGATGCATGAAGTGCCTAAAGGTCAACATGTCTGGCTGGAAATGAAAAATTGGGAACAAACACAGAAGTATCTCTACCGCTGTCTACGCGTTCGAAACGAGCCTAAGCACTACTCATTTAGTCTGGGACGTGATTGCAATTATGAAAATAGAAGACATCTAAAATATGGTATACAGAGGTGTGATGGTCATCATGCACTTTAATTTATTTAAAAGATCATGTACTAATGCTTTAGATGTGATCTTTTTTCCCTTTTAATCTCAAATGTCAAAATTAGCACTCGGTATTTACACCAAGCAAATGAATGCATAACATATATCCTGTATATAATGTATTTTTTCTTAACTATGATTAAGTGATATGCATCCGCACTTAAATTATGAATTTTATGATTAAACTGTTTGGTTTGGTGTAAACACCGGGTGCGAGTATATATTTACCGAAATTAAGAAATACTGCTAAACAATGTTTTTTTCTTTTTCCTCTTCTATCTGATGGCTTTGAAAATTGGTAGGTGAATTAGAAAATCCAACATATGCTACTACACTTAATGCATGTTAATGAAGAAGGAAAAGGTGGACCTTAAATATTGAAGTTTAAAGAGGAAGGGGAATCGGTCTTCTCCCCGCCCCGCGTGGAAAGCTGTCTTGTTTCACCTTATAGGGGAGCTGCGCTATATATACAGACACAACCAACCAAAAAGATCATCATTCAACTTGCGCATTTTTCTTCTTCATTTTCATCTCTTTATTCGTTTTCTTCCTTCCTTCAATCCAAGGTACGTAACGTGCATTGTGAATTTGTGAGCTTCTCAATTTTCTTATATTCTAAAAGCTGTTATAGATTTTATGTTTCGGATCGATCTCAATTATGTGTGGAGCGATTTCTCCTCCATCATCATCATCATCATCATCATTCTAGTGAATTAATCTTGAGCCATACAGATTTGACAGATCATATACTACTTGTCCATTATTTTGACTTTTTCTTCAATTTCAAATTTACCAGGTAAAAATGAGTGATGATCATGTATCCCAACACAGACGCGCCCCTCGCTTGAATGAGAGGATCCTCTCATCATTGTCCAGGAGGTCTGTTGCTGCTCACCCTTGGCACGATCTTGAGATTGGTAGCTTCCTCATCCCTACTCGATCTCTTTCATTCTTCACCAATTTCACTATCACATACATATATACATCTGATCATTCCTTTTGTGTTATGCAGGACCTGAAGCTCCAAAGGTTTTCAATGTTGTAAGTATAGTTGTTGATATACAAGCACGAAATGTTAGCTCAAATGATGTCTGAATAACTGCAATTACCTAGGAAAAAATTTGCACCTATTTGTATTTCTATTCAGCATAGGAAAACTATTTTCTATTTAGGTGTAGATTCTGTGTTCCGATTTTATCATGGAAAGTTGCAAAATGATTAGGTTCGTAATTTCTCCAATTGTTACCCTGATTGTTGCCATCTGCCAATAAAAATGATACTAGCTTCTTATCTAATCATCCTTCTTTTCCTTTTTCGTGCGTGTTGACTATGGTGGGGGGAAAGGGGGAAATGAGATCGGATTGTTGGGAACAACATGGCAGAGTAAAAGAAAAATGGCAATATTGTTATCTTTGTTATTCAAACACTTGTTTTGGTAGTCCCGTGGCTTACTTACTGGCTTCATCCTTACAGGTCATTGAGATTTCAAAAGGTAGTAAAGTCAAATACGAGCTTGACAAGAAAACTGGTCTCATTAAGGTATGATTCAATGATCCAACCTATAATCAATCGGTAGAATTAAGCAATGCTGTGCTTTTATACCCCTTGCCAATAGTCTGTATTTACATGGTCAATGGCATTACCTTGCCATTCTTGTTTTGTTTCAAAGAGACGCATAATCAATCTCCCTTCTACCGTCTATATTCAGGTTGATCGTGTCCTATACTCATCAATGGTGTACCCCCAGAACTATGGCTTCATTCCTCGGACATTATGTGAAGATAATGACCCCATGGATGTACTAGTCCTCATGCAGGTAAGCCAATGAGAGATGAATGTCTTTCCATACAAAATCTAAAACAGTATAGTGTTGTGACTGTATTTTGTCCGATCTAATCCACCACAAATTAGCTTCCAGTACAGACTAATTGAATTGAAATTGGTTTTTTCAACAGGAGCCTGTCCTCCCAGGTTGTTTCCTTCGAGCTAGGGCCATAGGTCTGATGCCTATGATTGATCAGGTTCCTATTATTTTATGTCTCAGGTTGGACATTTATTATCAAGTCCTAATGATAAAGGAATGACAAAATTTCTTCATCTATCCAGGGTGAGAAGGATGATAAAATAATTGCCGTGTGCGCTGATGATCCAGAGTATCGCCACTACACTGATATCAACCAGCTTGCCCCTCACCGCCTGGCAGAAATCCGCCGCTTTTTTGAAGACTGTATGCCCTCCATCTTTTAATTTGCTCCTCTTATGAATTTTCTAGCAAACTTTCTACAAGTATAATTTTCTTTGCTGTCACTAGATAAGAAGCTTGAGAACAAGGAGGTTGCTGTTAACGAGTTCCTGCCTCCAAATACTGCTGTCGATGCCATCCAGTACTCCATGTATGATCTAAATAAGATGTTTAAACGTGGTTTTTACTAATCTCAGTGTCGTCTGCTTTTGACTCTTTTATGCTGAATTGGGATGTGCATACATATGTTTACAATATACTGTACTAATTTGAGCCAATGTTTTGTGTTTAAAAGATATTTAACATTTGTCTTATCGTGCAGGGACCTTTATGCCGAATACATATTACAGACACTGAGAAAGTAATTGGATGTTTTATGGAGCATTCTACCAAAGTATTAATATTATTGGAAGTGAGACTGTTGCAAGTCATTTATATGATTTAGCTACCGTGGCAATTTGCTGAGGATCATCCTCCGCTGCAGCTAGAATGTTGTGTTTTTCTTTTCATAATTTTCTTTTGTATTTATTTTTTGACAGTTTGGTGGGAAAGGGGGTAATATACTATTACGTCATTAACATATTCAATATCATTCTATTTGGTACATGAATCAATATTTGCACTTCTTGCTGGGGCTGGTCTATTATGTTCTATCTTCGGTTTCATGTATGTCCTGATGTTTTCTGTTTCTACTTAGAAACTGAACTTGCAAAAGTCTATCTCGATTATTAAGTAAGATTGAAGGACATCAAACCTAATTGATCCACAAGATAACTCGATCCTAATCATTTCCAAAAATACTACTAATATCTTATGCCGAATCAAAATATGACGATAAAAGGGTCTCGCGGGCTGCATTGCTCCTGTGGTCGGTCCTTAATTGACAACCAATAATATATCTCAATCAATAGGACTCGGAACAGCTTTTTGGTAGTATACTCTAGATAAAAGTTCCAAATTGCTCATCGAATACCATCTTTAAAAATGTTGAGAAATGAGAAAGAGTATCAAAAGTTTATAATGATTAAAGAGATGCATTCCAGCATTTCCCGAGCTAGCAAGCCAACAGTTTCAGCGTTGACTGAAGAGAGCTTTGCTGATTATACCAGTGGCCTCGATATATCGATCAACACACCTGGAGACACAACTACTTTCGCTCCCACTTAGACTACTCCCTGGTTTGGTGATGCACTTGTCAAAGCATTTCTCTCTCACCGTCTGAAATAATTGAAAAGGGTTAATTGAAACGGACTGGTATGGCATTTGAACTGAAGTCACCCAAAAAATGTGTCGCATACATCACAAGTCGCAGCATCTTATAGAATGACAGGAAAGTTATAACTCCATCTACTTCTCCAAAAGATGTTTCAAACAGTCCATAAAATTTTACAAATCTTATATGATGCATTCAGAGAATCAAGGAACCAACATTTAGATCTGAAGCAAAACCACGACAAAAAATGCAGATCAATCAATGCCAAGCAGAACATTATCCATATCATGACCACAGGCAAGCCTTTAAAAGTGCCATAGACAGTTTCTAGCACTAAGTTGAAACAAATTAATCTGTCAGTTGTTGAGGTGCCATCCATAGTCTAACGCAGTGGACCTCACCGAATAAATGGCAGTGAGTAAACAATAACTGGGCAGTGAAAACGGAATAACACAGCAAAAAGGATGGGATAAATATGTGATAAGAGAAAGAGCAACAAATAATAGCATGTTGAATGAATTGACTGACCAATTTTAGATTCTCCTTAGGAAAAATATTGATCCCTCATGGTGTCACTAAGGTCTGTTTGGAAAACCATGTGTAATTACTTGGCGATTACTAGGTAGTATTTACACAACCTGATAATCACACTGTATAATAACTATAATGTCGCTTGCCAGAATGTAATTACAAAGTAATTTTCATTGTCATGTTCGATTGAACAAGTGTAATTACATAATTAAATAAACTTTTTTTCCAGATTAACAAGTAGATAAATTTCACCGTGTATGTGTCACAAACATAGATGCAAATAATAGATTTCAAATATATGAGGTATTTAAAATAAATAAGTCCCAGGAAAGATGTATTTAATAGTTATAAATTGTTGCACCTTTTAAATAACAAAAAGATAGATATGAGTTTAGAAGGTATTTCTTCTTAATAAATATTTATACTAATGACTAGAAATCAAAGCTAGTAAAATATGAAATTATATTTAGCAACTAAGAATAACAAAGAAAAATAAGAAAAAAAGAAGAAGAATATGAGAAGTTGCAAAATTATATGAAAACGCCATAAGCAACACGTTGGATGGTTGGAAAGCTCATAAGAGAAACGAGAGAGAAATAGTATAAAGAGAAAAATACAAAATATATATGAATGTAATTATCACAGATTCTCACCAACCCTTTGAGAATTAAAGAGTGTAATTACACGTTACACTCAATTCCATCTTGACCAAGTAAATACTAAGCCAGACAAACATGTCAAACTGTGTAATTACACACAATCACTCACAAATTCAATTCCTATGAGGCTTTCCAAACAAGCTCTAAATTAGCTTAAGAAGCTATTCTTCCTCTGTTGAAATAACGAAGGAACATCATAAGGCTAATCATGGCTCAAGATTTCAAGAGTTGGACAACTTTTTATACATTTCATTCAGCTGATGTAAGCAGAAAGAAATCAGCTGATCCATTGAGATTTTTAAAGAGAAGCCTTCAGATGACCAAGTATCTGATACTACCAAGTGTAAGTTCTATCAACCAATTTTGTCATAATTATATACTAACTCAATTATCTAAAAAGACAAGACAGTATAGACTCATACTTCCTCAGTCCCAAAGAATCTAGCCTACCTGACCTGTGCAAGTATTTAGAAAAATAATTTGAATTGCTATGCACGACTCAGTAGTTGTATTATCTGTTAATGCAAGGGAATTGGATCGAGCGGTCAAACCACTGTATTTTCTGACTCACCTTCCAATTAAGTCCATTATCAGGTGTCTAGAGGTAAATGGATTGATTGACCAACTATGCTTCTTATTTATTTTGAATAAGAGAATTAGTCGAATATCGCCGAACTGAAACTATTGATCCTAAGATGGGTGATAAACCATTGCATCTCTATCAAGCCCACGAATCTGTTGTCACAAAAGAATTCCAACCCATTCCAGAAGATTTGCGATATAAGGGGCCTTGCTTTAACGCCCTTTGTATTAAGATAATTTACTATTTCCCTTTTATAGTAATACAAGGCAAGCTTTGAGAATGTTTCTTTTTTGGTAAAATTGTGATGTATTACCATTGACAAGCCAAACTTTACACCTAACGAGCACTTAGGAGAAGCAGCAGTATGCCTACCCTCCTAAGCTTTGAGAATGTTAAGAGGTGAAAAAGTTAGTTAAAAAGATGTTACCCAAAATTTAAGATAACATAATAAGTTTCATCCGACAGAGTACACAAGTAGCATACATAAAGGATAAGGTGGAGAAGATCGCCTAAGAAGGTTTTGCTATGTCCCATGTCAACCTCCAAACAGTCCATAGGTGCAACAATACAGTAAGTAAAGATGATAAATCAGGACGAGACAAACCTAAAATGACGTAGAGAGAAATAACCCAAAACATCTACAATTACTGGGAATCAATATGGACTTAACTCAGAAAATAAAACAAAAAGGACATGCCAATTGCCTTTTGACTTGGCAAGGGACTTAAATGTTGATAAGTGGGAGAATAGTGAGCTTTAGTTTTACAAAACCTCAATTTTGGATCATCTTGTGCATTCACAAATATATATATGCCCCTCTGATTGAACAGTCATTCATGTTAGCAGTCAGTGAAGAAAACTGGAATATGTTATTTGAAAAAATATGGAAACATGGATATCTATCCAAGAATAATTTCACGCAGGCATACAAATTGTACATGACAAGAGTTCAACTTGTCTCGTCAATCTCTATAATGAACTTTAGACTTTCCTAGCATACAATTGAATGGTTTACAAGGCTCTACTCTGAATATTGCAAAAACAGTTCTAATTTTTAACAGTGTGGGAAACTTCCTTAAAGATTCACGGAACATAAAAATCTCCTACTATCCAAGCAAAGCCAACGCCTACAAATAATAAAGCTTGTAGCTTGAAAAGGCTTTAAATAAACCAGAAATTATCCAAATTTTATTTTGCTAATTAAGATAGTGATTTTCGGATACTAACAAGTCAAGGCATCTTAGATGAGATAAGCAACTATCCAGCAACTAACTGCTCAGTTAGTCAGAAAAGAGTGATGAATTGAGTAAAAATGGTAAAATGGCGGGATAACAGTTTCAATTAACCCAGAGCACCGGAAAAAGAAAATATAAATAAACCGGGAAATCAGAAGCAGAACAGAGATGAGATCAAACCTCGAGAAATTGTTCAGCGTAAGCCTGTGCGAGCTGAGTTTTGACCTGGTCCATGATGTCATGCGTCGAGTATTGCGACGATGATCCACTTGACGGCGACGAAAACGAATCCATATCCCTTCTCACTCTCTTCTCCTTCTTCTTCTTCTTCTTCTCCTTCTCTTTTTCCTTCTCCTTCAGATTGTAAAACCCTAGATGCTAATGTTTTGCGGTTGGCCTAAAAGGCTAAAACCCCTCCCACCGCCCCCAGCTCAAATTACACATTTACCCATATCCCATTTTTTTTTTTTTTTAATTCTTCTTCCTTTCTCTTTCCTTTTCTTTTTCCCCTTTCCTTTTTATCTTATTTTTGAAAATTAGTACATAGTAGTAGTAAAGTTTGATTTGGTGTGATTTAAAATCCTTTACGAGGAAAACAACTTTTGCAGTAAAAACCATTTTGAATTGTCATTTACTATTCACTATTAGTAATAACTCTAAGTATTCTCGAACTACTCTAGTTGATAATTGGTACAACTAATAAATATCGCATCAAAGCTCTATTATCTCTAATTTCGCTTTTAAATTTAAATAATTAATCTCTTAACTTATTCGAAAGTGGCATTGTTCAACAATAATCTAATCAAGTGTTCTTTCTCAACCAACACAAGATGCCTAGACACGATTAATCAAGGCCCTTCAATTAATCATAAGAAATACATAGTTGAACAATTAAAGAGTAAGAACGGCTCAATTATATCAAAACGCAATCAAGACTTCATCCAACAATTAGTTTCATCAAACCTAGATGATGGGTTTAGCTACTCATAATTGTGTACATAATCATAGTAATATCTAGAAGCATTAAATTACAAATTAAAGGAAAGCGGAGAGAAAAACTCGAGTGATCCGTGCTTCCAAAGTATTCTGTAGCCTCTTGCCTCTCTGATGATGTATGACCCTTCCAAAACTAACTTTGAGGGGGTATTTATAGGGTAGCGGCCGAATTCTACATGTCCAAACCTAATGAGGAATTAAAATTTTCTCAAATGGCATCATCGGCGCGAGGCACTGTCTATGGTGCGATTGTTTCTATGCAAGGCACTATCTGGGGCGCCAATGACAGTGCCTTGGACAATGCCTTACACTGTCTATGGCCATGATTTTTCGTTGCCTTGCATTCTTCTTTTATTGTTCCATTTTATCGCTTTGAGGTATTATTTCATGCAACTTTTCTCCAATTCATGTCCAAGCATTCCTACACGTGAAAGAAGCTCTATTAAGCGCAAATTGTCGCACAAATTAGTATACAAACAACAAGCAAGTAGGGTAAATAATGCCAAAATATATGAAATTATCTCACGACACCAGTGGTCTTTAGGTTGGCTATGAGAAAATGATTCTAACATAATATACACAAAGACGGATCAAGGATTTAAACTTATTAATTTGATCTAAATAAGGCATCATTTAAGTTGAGGTTTATACTCTGCATACGGAACAGTAGTCTAGCACTAGTATTAGTATCCATACCATGCACGGATATTGTTAAAGAATATCAGTCATATCAAATATATAATTTATTTGAGCACGTAGGATTTTTCATGGGCGGCTTTCCTGTCATGCCCTATGACCCCTTGGGCGCGCCCCGTGGCGTCCTAGCAAGCCTCCCAATACCTAGTGCCACGGACGGCCCCGTGGTCTTGGCCGCGTCAAGTGACAAGCATGCAGGTGCCTCTGTCGCCCCACCGATATCCCTCGCCAGCGCCCAGCCGCAGGCAGATGCCAACAGTACCGTGCGCGCAGACAACGCCACGCGTGCCGACCGTGATGCCAAAGACGTTGATGCTGTCAACGGACCTATTTTTTCTTTGTAGAAAACTAAGTCCTTTTCATTTTAAATATAGAGTAATTTTATTTCATGTACTTCCATTATGTTTCTCTAGCTTATTCAAGTTTAGTCATGTAGCTTGGATTATTTTTTAAAAGCATTATTAGGGGGGATTAAGCAATCAAACTTTCTAGCAAGCAAACAATTCTTTGTATTGGTGTCTCTCCCCCTCGACACCGTTGCTTTTCTGTAATAGCTTTCATTAATGCAATTAAGCTTTCTTTCATTATCAATTCTCATTTCTGTTCTCTCAATTGCTCTTGACATTGGTTTTCCCGTACGGCATTGACAATCTAGCCTAGCATACGGAGGGAACCTCAGTTGGCGGACAGTAACTGCACTGACATCAGTTGCTTAGCCTTACGTCGCCCTTCCAAGGAATCTCAAGAAGGCACCGCGTAACAGTTAGTATCAGAGCCTAGGCTCGACATCAGACGAGGGAACACATTGCCATTACCACCATTTCTGACCATGGTGAATCATAGGGACCGCATTGCGGCCCTTGAGGAGACAGTTGATGTATTACTGCCCATTGTGGATACGGTGCATGAACTAAAAACCAGCCAAGTGCAAAGGTTGGACGACTTGGACCGCAGAGTGCTCCAGGCCGAAGTTGACATAGAAAATATCAGTCGCGACTTCGAGGGAGACCGGCAGAGGGCAATCACAGAGGAAGCTAAAATTTTTGTTAAATTTGAGGGACTCCGACAGGAGCGCACCGAGGATTTAGCCTACAGGGCACAATAGACAGACAGGGTGACTGCCATACAACAAACTATTGACAAATTGAAGGACCAGCTCAATGTTGTCAATGCTGCTTTACAGGGCCTACTTTGAGGAGGTGGAAACCAAATCGGGGGCACTGTAAACCCCGCTTTCACGACACAAAAACTAAAAATTCCTAAGCCAAAGCCATACAGTGGAGCTAGGAATGCCAAGGAAGTGGAGAACTTCATCTTTGACATCAAACAGTATTTCGATGATGTTGGGGGCCTGGAAGAAGCTAAGAAGGTAGCAACTGCTGCTATGTATCTTCAAGGTGATGCAAAACTCTAGTGGCGGGTGAAGTACGAAGGTATCAAGGCCGGTGAAGATGATCTCGAGACATGGAGAACTGAAGGCAGCCATACGCCTATTGTTTTTCCTCAAAAATGTTGAATACAATGCACGGAGAAAGCTACGGGAGCTCCGCCAGACCAAATCAGTACGGGACTATGTACGGGAATTCTCCGCGCATGCTAAGCATACGCAACATGGGGGACAAAGACAAGCTCTTTACCTTCTTGAAAGGGTTTAAACCTTATGCCCGTGTGGATATACAGAGACAAAGGGTAGATACCCTGCCCAAGGCGATCCAAGCAGCTGAATGCCTTGGGGACTGTCAAATGGAAGCTCGGAAGGATAGGCCTCAGCCGTCTGCTCGAGCGGGATTCAAAGGGGGCCAGCCAAGCAATGGTGGCCTTAGCAGAAGCGGGGGAGATCGGAGCTCAACCAAATCTAAAACTCCCTCCTCAGGCAGCAACAGTGTTGCGTCAAACAACAATGACCGGGGGACACTACAACAAATTTGATTATAAGTGACGAATTATTTTGTCACTTAAACTTCATATTTCGTCACGAAAAACCTTTTATGACGAAAAATAATTCGTCAATAGTTCGTCCCTGAAAGAGGGTCACTAAAAGTATATAAAGACAACTTATTGTTTCGACGTTAAATTGAACTATATTAACAACGAATTTTTTTTCGTCCCCAAATGAATAGTAACTGTGACAAGCTTGTTTGTCAGTGAAAGTAAAATAAAAATTGTAGCTAATTATTTGTTTTTGTCACTAAAAATATAGTAATACTGACAAAATGATTTTGTTACTAACTATTTAGCTTAATTAGTGACGACGTCAGGTGTCTCTAAAATTGTGCATATTTCGTAGTTGTTAAGTAATTTTGTCACCAAAAATCACCCTTTATATACAAAAAAATATTTCGACCCTAAATGTATGAATTAGTGACAATTTTTCTTTTGTAAAAATGGTTTATAATTTTGTAGTTAAAAATCTAAAAAATTTATTTTTATCGACTAAATAAAATTACGGCTACAAATTTTTATGATTAGTACAATTATAGTCATAAATACAACATTACTTTGTGGTCGATAAAAGCGATTCTCAGACAAATATTATTTTTGTTACTAGATACATTCAATTTGTTGTCATTTAAATTCATAGTTGTATGGGGTCGAATTTGACTGATCACGTCTCCCAGTAAGCACGACCAATCGTAAATGCACGAGTCCAGTTAAAAGGACGGCTTGGGGGTAATGAGGCGACGACCTCATGACCACGCCGGCCCTTAGATAGCGTGTACTTTATTTGTGTCTTTCAAATATTTTAGATAAAGGCCCTTCCCTATATAAAAGGGGGGGAGGTGGGGAAGAACTGTGTAAGGGGCATTGGATGATTATTGATAATACAAGATCTCTCTAACATTGTCTCTCTCTTCTCTCTCAAAAACTGCATCTTTCAGCTCTCGAAGATTATGATCCTCTCCCTCTCCCCTTAACTTATATTATCGCTGCTCAGATTAATACAAAGATTGTCCTAGGATTCATTATCTTCGACTATGATTTACCCCTTCATCTATATTGATTAATTTGCTTGAAAAGTATTCAATAACTTTTGAGTCAACCAATTTTGCGCCGTTTATGGGGATTTCGGTAGTCGAAATCATAGTTCACATCTAGGATATCAAGAACAACAATCACTATCCTTCAAACTACGTAGAACTAACAAATGGAAAATAAAGAATCAAGGCTGAAGATGATAGCAGATGTCTCAACCAACTTTATAGGCCCCCTCAATGAGGCTAGTAGAGAAAATGTTGCGAACGCAACACCAAGCAGTGTTCCAGAGGAGGAGATTTCACCCTCTTCACTCAAAGATCTAACGATCTTGCATGAAAGAGGGGCTTCAACATCCTTAGTAAAAGAAACGCCCCCAGTAGTCAAGAAGCTACTAGAGGAATGGTTGACGAACACTCTAAGTGTCATGCTCGATAAACCATCTCAGGTAAATCTTAAAGACTCATCAACGACAAAAATCGCGGTTGCCGCTGGTGAACCAAGTGTCATACGGACAAGCAGCGCTCACGCCAACATCAATACAGGCGATAATGCACTCGCAACCATTCTTAAGAAAATGGAAGAAATGGAGAACGAGAACAAAGCGCTCCGTGATCAAATGAAGGAGCACCAGGAAAGGGTAGACAAAATACCCGGAGCCCTTAAGCTACTGCCAAAACGTGACGTGGGAAGGTTCGTTGAGCAACTGTATAGTGAAGAAGCTGCTCCTCATTTAATTCCTAAAACCTTCAAGATTCCCCCATACCTGAGAATATATAACGGGACCACAGATCCGGAAGATCATCTGATCCATTATGTAACGGCCGTAAAAGGCAATGACCTAACGAAAGAACAAGTGACATCCGTGCTGCTGAAAAAGTTTGGTGAAACTTTAATAGGAGGGGCGCTAACATGGTACTCTCAGCTACCAGCCAGATCGATATCAACGTTCGAGGAGATGGTAGACAAGTTCGCCACTGCCCATGCGGGAGCAAAGAAGGCTGAAGCAAGGGTCAATGATATCTTTGCAATCAGGCAGACAGCGAGCGAATGACTCAGGGACTTCCTGGCATGATTCAACAGGATAATAATGGGCTTGCCGAACGTATCAGAAGGAATGGCGGTCGCCGCTTTCCAAAACGGGCTAAACAGAGATGGGTCAAAAGCAACCAAGAAGCTACTCAGTCGACTCATGAAGTACCCCACCATTACGTGGGAAGAGATCCACAACGCCTACTATGCAGAAGTAAGGGTAGATGAAGACGACCTTAACGGTCCAACCCAACGATTAACATCAGTACAGTCAAAAGTCAGGAGGGATCGACGCAATGACGGGCGAGGGGAACCACTCCCCCGATTCAACAGAGAAAGGCATCAACCCTACGTCAGAGCCCATAATCTGCCTCCGCCAAGACATCCAGATGCCTTGCAGCGACACGCCGCCCCGCTTTGAAATGAAAAAGGTATGCCTCCATTGTTAGGGTATGCCTCCATTGTTATCCGCTCATAACTCTTGTGTCTCACCTTCAAAAATAGTGTACGCACTGGAAAGGCTGGGCTCGAAGGTACAATGGCCGCAAAAAATGAAATCAGATCCCAGTACGAGGAGGTCGAACATCCTATGCAAATTCCATTAGGAAAGGGGACATAAGACCGAAGATTGCATAGGTCTATGACAGGAAGTGGTCAGAATGCTAAATCAGGGATACTTGAAGGAGCTGCTCAGCAACAAAGGAAGAGCTAATTTTGCCAGGGGACGCAATCAATCCTAAGGACCGTTGAAGCCGCCTTCTCCCGCACGCACCATTCAAATGATCATCGGTGGCGGTGACGACTCAGAAATCAACCATGTAAAATTCACCACCACACACAAGTTAAAGCACACGATCACTCACGAACGGTATGATGACTTCGAAGATAGTATCACCTTCGATAAGTCTGATGCCGACTGTTTATCTTTTCCTCATTACGATGCTTTAGCTATAACTTTACGCATTACTAACACTGACGTAAAAAGAATCATGGTAGACGATGGAAGTGGTGCGCGTATTATCCACCCGAGGGTCCTCATGCAAATGAGACTCGAAGATAAGGTAATACCGCGTTGCATAAGGCTGACAAGTTTTAACATTGCAGTAGAGCGTACCTCCGGAGAGATATCACTACTAGTTTTAGCGGGAGGAGTCACGCTGGAAACCACATTCCACATCATGAACCAGGAAACGGCTTACAACGTCATCATAGGATGCCTATGGATACACGCCATGCGAGCCATCCCCTCGAGTATCTACCAGGTAATCAGGTTTCCCACCCCGTGGGGAATATTCAGGATTAGGGGTGAGCCACGCACTGCCCAAGAATGTTACCGGATCGCCTAAGACTGCACTCATACCTATCAACTGAAAGGAGCAAGCGCGGAAGCATAACAATCAGCCATGCCGGGGACTAAAATCAAACCGACAACAGAGTGTATTAGGGACCCAGATATCATAGAAGCTTGCAAAGCGACAGTAGAGGATCTTGGCCCGGTCCAGCTGGACAACTCCGATAGCTCAAAAAGAGCCTACGTCGGCCATAACCTCTCTAACCTAGGTAAGTACCATTAATTCTTAACTAACCATGCAGATTTATTTACCTTCTCCCATTTAGATATACCGGGGATCCCAAAAGACATTGCCACTCACAAGCTGAATGTCGACCCACTTTATCCGCTCTTACGGCAGATAAGGAGGAAATTCAACGCCGCGATCAACGAGGCAGTCAGTGAAGAAGTAGACAAACTACTAGCCAATGGTTCCATCAGAGAATCAAAATACCCCCAATGGGTCGCCAACGTGATCATGGTTAAAAAGAAAAGTGGGAAATGGAGAATGTGCGTAGACTTCACCGACTTGAAAAAGGCATGCCCAAAGGACTCTTTCCCATTGCCCCATATCGACCAGCTAATAGATGCAATAGCAGGGCACGAACTGCTAATTTCTTGGACGTCTACTCTAGCTATAACCAAATCCGGATGACCGAAGAGGACCAAGAAAAGACAACTTTCATCACGCATCAAGGGACATAATGCTACAAGGTGATGCCCTTCGGGCTCAAAAATGCCGGTGCAACGTACCAAAGGTTGGTCACCAAGATGTTCAAAGAATAGCTCGGCAAAACAATGGAGGTCTACATCGGCGACATGCTAGTGAAGTCGGCAAGGAGGGAGGACCATATCGACCATTTAAAGCAAGCCTTCGAGATACTAAGGCAGTATGGTATGAAGTTGAACCGAAAAAATGCACCTTCGGTGTGGCCTCAGGAAAATTCCTGGGATTTCTCGTATCACAGCAAGGTATCGAAGTCAACCCCGGACCAGATCAAAGCCATGGACATGATACCCGAGATTCTGAATAGCAAGCAATAGGTACAAAAACTAATAGGGCGAATAGCCACCTTATCCAGGTTCATCTCACGATCCTCGGACAGATGCCACAAATTCTTCACTGTGCCGAGGAAAGATCGTGGGCTACAGTGGAATGAGGAATGCATCGAAGCACTGAGGAAATTGAAGGCATATCTATCTTCGCCACCACTGATCGCCAAAGCAGATCCAGGTGAGCGCCTACTCATGTATCTGGCAGTGTCTAAAGTCGCTGTCAGCGCTGTCCTAGTCCGAAAAAATAAAGGTACACAATCCCCTATTTACTATATCATCAAGACTTTAATAGATGCCGAAATGAGGTACCCGCACCTCGAAAAACTGGCTTTGGCATTAGTCGTAGCTTCACGAAAGCTTAGACCTTATTTTCAATGCCACCCCATAAAGGTAATAACAACCTTCCCCCTGAGGGGCATCTTACATAAACCCGAACTCTCGGGTAGACTCGCCAAATGGGCCATAGAGCTTAGCGAGCATGACATAACCTACCACTCAAGGATCACCATCAAGTCGCAGGTGCTCGCTGACTTTGTTGCCGACTTCAGCATAGGGATATTGACAGAGGTGGAACAAGAGGCCCTCCGCACCTCTGCTCACACCGGCCTCTGGACCCTCCACACTAACGGCACTGCGAACGCCTTGGGATCGGGACTGGGACTTGTCCTTGAAGTCCTTACGGTCGAAGTAATTCGCCAGTCCATACGATGCCCCGAGATGACTAACAACGAGGCCGAGTATAAGGCTGTGATTGCAGGCATGAAACTAGCCATCAAATACGGAGCCCGTCGACTCATCCTCCACTACGACTCCCAACTCATCGTAAATCAAGTCAACAGGACTTACCAAATCAAAGAGCAAAGGCTACAGAAATATCAGTCAGAAATCCATAAGCTGATGCCTGAGTTCGACGAATGTCGCTTCGAGCAGATTCCCAGAGCACAAAACGTCGAGGCAGACAGCCTAGCCAAACTGGCCGCAGCCACCAAAAATATTAACAAAGAAAATATGGTCACTCTCCTCCATTCGGCCGTCGACCACGTCGAGGTATTCTCTTTAAACCTGACTTGGGACTAGCATAACCAGTTTGTATCCTACCTGCAGGACGGAACACTCCCACACGACAAAAAAGAAGCCAAGAAACTCCGGGTGCAAGCTGCCCGGTACAGCATGATAAATCACGAACTTTACAAGAGAACATTCGATGGTACCCTTGCTAAATATCTCAGGCCACATCAAACGAGGCAAGTGTTAAAAGAGGTGCATGGAGGCATTGTGGCGCCCATACAGGGAACCGCACCCTTGTCCGATGCCTCATTCGCGCCAGCTATTATTAGCCCACCATGAAGAAAGAGGCAGCGGATTATGTCTGAAGATGCGAACAGTGCCAAAAGTACGCCTCATGATACACCAAGCGAGGGAACTCCTCCATTCAGTCACCTCGCCGTGGCCGTTCATAAAATGGGGGATGGATATAGTCGGCCCCCTACCGGCAGGACGAGGAAAGTACGCTTTCAGTTGGTTTAACTGATTATTTTTCTAAATGGGTGGAAGCAGGTGCGTACGCGCAAATACGCAAGCAAGAGGTCGTCGCCTTCATATGGAAAAATATCATATGCCGTTTCAGCATCCCTAAAGAAATCAACTGCGATAATGGGCCCCAGTTCATTGGTAGGAAAATAATCGAATTCTTCGAGAAATGGCACATCAAGCGGATACTCTCCACCCCGTATCATACTGCCGCTAACGGCCAAGCCGAGTCTTCCAATAGAACAATATTGAACATAATGAAAAAAAAACTCGAAGAAGCCAAGGGGCTATGGCCCGAATTACTACCTGAAGTATTGTGGGCGTACCGAACTATGCCTAAGTCTAGTACGGGAGAAACACCATACTCACTGGTCTACGGGACTGATGTAGTCATATCCGTCGAGATCGGAGAACCAAGCCTGAGATACTCCCATAGCAGCGGATCAGACAACGATGAAAGCAGGTTAAAAGACCTAGACAAAGCCGAAGAACGAAGAGACATGACCCATATAAGAATGACGGCCCAAAAATAGTAGGCAGAAAGATATTACAACAAGAAATTAAGAGTAAGACCGCTCAAAGTCAGCGACTACGTCCTCAAGGCCAAAATACTGGCATCGAAAGACCCAAACAAAGGAAAGTTAGGGACCAACTGGGACGGACCATACAAAATCACAGAAGCAGTAAACAAATGAGCGTTCCAACTAGAAACGATGGAGGGAAAACAACTCCAAAACAATTGGAACATCGCCCATCTCATGTACTTCCACTTCTGAAAGGCACCTCCCAAGTCGTACTCTTTTTCCCTCGCCCGAGTTTTGTCCCAATTGGGTTTTCTCGGAAAGGTTTTTAATGAGGCGGCGAAGGGGACACCCCGTGGAATAGGAGCGCAAGTTTACCATATCGGCCAACCGATACGGCCCGCAGGCCAACATGGTGAAGGGACTACACTATAGAACTCTCCATTATTCTCCATTGTATGAACAGAATTCTCCATTGTATGAAAAGAATTCTCCATTGTATGAACAGAATTCTCCATTGACTGAACGAAATCTCCATTACACGAACAATAGTTAAGCTACATTCCATGACGGATGCTACTTCGACTATAGTCGAAGTAACATCCTAATGGCTAAGGCCATCGACGCCAGTTCGACCTCGTTCGAACCACGACGGATACTACTTTGACGATAGTCGAAGTAACATCCTAATGGCTAAGGCCATTGACGCTAGTTTGACCTTATTCGAACCACGACGGATACTACTTCGATGACAGTCGAAGTAACATCTTAATGGCTAAGGCCATCGACGCCAGTTTGACCTTATTCGAACCACGACGGATACTACTTCGATGACAGTCGAAGTAACATCTTATTGGCTAAGGCCATCGACGCCAGTTCGACCTCGTTCGAACCATGAAGGATACTACTTCGACGATAGCCGAAGAAACATCCTAATGGCTAAGGCCATCAATGCCAGTTCGACCTCGTTCGAACCACGATGGATACTAATACGACGACATTCAAAGTAACATCCTAATGGCTAAGGCCATCGATGCCATTTCGACCTCGTTTGAACCACGACAGATACTACTACGATGACAGTCAAAGTAACATCCTGGTGGCTAAGGCCATCGATGCCAGTTCGACCTCGTTCGAACCACGACGGATACTACTTCGACGACAGTCAAAGTAACATCCTAATGGCTAAGGCCATCGACACTAGTTTGACCTCGTTTGAACCATGAAGGATACTACTTCGACGACAGTCGAAGTAACATCCTAATGGATAAGGCCATCGATGCCAGTTCGACTTCGTTCGAACCATGACGGATACTACTTCGACGACAGTCGAAATAACATCCTAATGGCTAAGTCCATCGATGCCAGTTCGACCGTGTTCGAACCAAGACGGATACTACAATGATGACAGTCGAAGTAACATCCTAATGGCTAAGGCCATCGATTCCAGTTCGACCTCGTTCGAACAACAACAGATACTATTTTGACGACAGTCGAAGTAACATCCTAATGGCTAAGGCCATCAATGCTAGTTTGACCTCGTTCGAACCATGACGGATACTACTTCGATGACAGTTGAAGTAATATCCTAATGGCTAAGGCCATCAACGCTAGTTCGACCTCATTCGAACCACGACAGATACTACTTCGACGACAGCCGAAGTAACATCCTAATGGCTACGACCATCGATGCCAGTTCGATCTCGTTCGAACTACGATGGATACTACTTCGACGACAGTCGAAGTAACATCCTAATGGCTAAGGCCATCGACACAAGTTTGACCTCGTTCGAACCACGGCACGACCGTTTGACGAACGACAAAAACAACCTCTACAGAGGCTAAGCATTTGATAAATGTACAAAGCCACAAAAGTAAAAATTATATTACAACAAAAATATATTTGTACATTTGCCCTCGCAGATGAGTCCTAACACACTATACAAGCCAAAATCTACATTACAAGTTCATAACTGCCCGTCACCCTCCGAGTGGTAAGCGTCATTATACCGGGAAGTGGAGTCAAGGTGGTTAACATCTTCGAAAACAGGCCCCTCCCCATGAGAAGAGTCGGAGTAATAACCACAAGCTTCACAAGCAGCGCGAGCCTCGTCCCTCCGTGCCCGGACCTCTTCCTCGGTCGCTCGACCCACAGCATAAAGCTCGCTATACACGTCGAGCTTAGCCTCCGCAAAAATCCACATTTCATGCGCACTACGACATGCACTCTGATCGGGTGAAGGGCAAGACGAGGAAGGCCAAGAAAGCTTGTTAATCTCCGCCACCCGGGCGTCAAGTTTGACAGTTAGATCTGCCACCCTCCATTGCAGGTCAGCGTTCTTCGCCGCCACCCCACGGCTCAACTCAAGCTCATCCTCTTTCGTCCTGAGGAGCTCCTCCAACTCGCTGTTGCGAGCCACAGTTTTCATCAGCTCGCTATCCTCCTCCTCCACCTCAGCTCCACTACGTTTCGACTGGGACTTCCCCTGTTCGACTTTTGCTCGACGTTTAGAGCGGTACTTTCGATATTTTTTCAACATCTTCTTGAAGAGAGCAGTCCATTTTTGCTCATAACGTCCCCTCTCCACCTCCAAAACAAGGGTCTAAAAGAGGAGAGAGAAAGCAGAAGTAAGCACGTTTCAAATCAATCTAACAAAATGTGGAAGAAAGAAAGGGAACAAAAGAGTGATATGCCAGAAACCCTCCGGGATAGCTCCGCATCGCCCACCGTACTGAGCGCCTCGCTCTCAGAGGTGACACACAACAGGGTAAGGCCCGAAGTAGCCTGCTCACTATTCAAAAGCAAGTTGTAAGCCGCAGGAATCGTAATATGACAGCCGGAGTCATCCGTCATCATCTCCACGTGGGTAAGACCACCCACGAACTCGTCAACGTCTCCTTGAGCAATGCCGGAGTCCGATTTCTCTGCTTCATCACCAGGCCCCTCGACGTTGGTCGATGACCCTCCCTTAACAGGACGCGTGAAACTGGCGCCCGGAACGGTACCCCCTGTTGAGCCGACCTCCCAGAAAGAATGGCGTCGGCCATGAACGAAGGCCTGGGCGTCGGTTGCGGTACCTCACTTCCATCGGCTTCAGTAGCCATCGCCTTGCCTTTTTTGAGCCTCCTTCGCTTTTTTCTTGGTGACTCTCCACCGTAAGAGGGTTCTCCCATGGATTGCAGAGCTGACGCCAACAATGTCGACTCCCACATAACCATAGTCATGGAGGTAACCCCCTGTAAGGGAGCTGGAGAAAGATCCCCTTGAACAGACTCAACTAATATGTCATGAGCGTCCAAAACGACGTTGGATCGTGCTGGAAATAGGGATGGTTGCCTTCTTCATCGAGGCGCCTCGACCTGTCGCCCAAACCAAAAAAGGGTAAGTAAGCGAGGTCGCATGATTCACAAGGCTAAAAACTGGGAATCTACTTGAAGAGGCTTTGGGACCGTAACGCTGCATAAAGGCAGGCCAAGTGCGGGTCTCCTCCGTGTAAGGTAGCAAGCCGGCAACCCATCTCTTAAGATTGGGAACGGGCTGAGGCGGATGAGCCATAGCTGTAATATAAAAGTTAGAATACCAGCGGTGACAAACAATAAGGAAGGTAACAAACTACGATACTTACGTGTCGAATTCCACCTCTCCAGGAACCCGGCGGGATTGGAGACCAGGTGCTCGGTCTTAACAAAAAAATATTTGTGCCAAAATCCACGACTCGCCCGGTCGTCGGTCTTGATCACTAATCCTCTGGTACCACGGCCTTATAGATGCACTGTGGTCCCTCTTAAATAACATGCACTAAACAATTGAAGGAGGTAATGGATCATGACCTCACTTCCGCAAAACTCCGCGCACTTAGTCAGTAGCAGAAGCACCTTCAGGGTGTACGGCGTAAGTTGAGCCGGACAAATATTGTAGAACTGGCAAAACTTCCCTGCCAAGGGGAAAAGAGGAAGGTTGTAACCAATCGCAAATGGATACTCATAAAAAGCGCAATATCCTGGCCTATGAACATCCACATGATCCCTCCCCCCCCCCCCCCCCCCCCCGCTAAAATCATCTCTACATGAGCAGGTATGTTGTACTTCACCCGTAGGTCATCCAAGTGATTTTGCAACGACAGGGAGAGCTCTGAAGCCAGAACAGGAGAGTCCTTATTAAAGTCATTGCAGACTAAGGTACATTACGGCAGCAGTGCCTCGATGGTAAGAGGAGTCATGTCCTCTTCTTTTTCCGCCCTTCTACCATCAGAAGGCAGTGACATGTTCAACGGGGCAGCCGCCAGAATCCTCTCGTTGCCTCGGCGAGGTTTAGGCATGATTTCGATAAAGAAAGGGTTATGCACAGAAACAACAAAGGAAAGGGAGATTCTCGATCAAGAGGAAACACACCGAAAGATGAAGATATAAATGAAGGGGGGATGCTTCTGCAAACGATCAAAATTTTGAATCAAGTTAAACCCTTCCCCTATTTATAGGGTTGGAAGGCGCCAGAATCGAAGAAGCAGGATTTGAACCAGCACGGGAAACCAAGCGCCAGAGTTGTTGGTTCCCTGCCCCGAGAATACATACAATGATGACACTTGTGGACACTGACACCACACGGGGAAAGGCATTATGATTTGGTGATTTGACACTCATGATGATTGTTTCGTACCTATCACGTCACAGCCCATTGGTAAGGTCAAACTCTCCTAAAACGAATGCATTGATTCCACCCCTCGAGGACGCATCTCGTTGCGACCCTGATGAGCAGAGGGACTAACTGTATGGGGTCGAATTTGACTGATCACGTCTCCCAGTAAGCACGACCAATTGTAAACGCACGGGTGCAGTTATAAGGACGGCTTGGGGGTAAAGAAGGGACGACCTCATGACTTTATTTGTGTCTTTCAAATATTTTAGATAAATGCCCTTCCCTATATAAAAGGGGGGAAGAACTGTGTAAGGGCCATTGGATGATTATTGATAATACAAGATCTCTCTAACATTGTCTCTCTCTTCTCTCTCAAAAACTGCATCTTTCAGTTCTCGAAGATTATGATCCTCTCCCTCTCCCCTTAACTTATATTATCGCTGCTCAGATTGACTATAAAGATTGTCCTTGGGTTCATTATCTTCGACTACGATTTATCCCTTCATCTATATTGATTGATTTGCTCAAAAAGTGTTCAACAACTTTTGAGTCAACCAATAGTGGTTCTACTTGTAATTTGTATACCTAGTTTTCCATAAATTGATAATTTATCATTATACAAATTGGAAATAACATAATAAAACATGCATGGTAACAATAAAAAATTTCATTCATGATCATATAATTCTAAACAACTAATACTATATTGAGATAATATCTCTTTACAAACTCCATAAATTAAAAATACATTAATAATGTAAAATTTATCCAACATGAAAAGTCTAACTCGAATACAAGAATGATTCTAATGTAACCACTATTCTAACAAATTTACTCTTGAATAACTTCCACATTCATGTACCTATGAAAAAAGGTTATAATTTTAGTTACTTTTTGATGTCATGATATAGAAGAAAAAAAATTAAACGTTAGTCATAAATTATGTATTAATTATTAAAGCAAATAATAGAATAAGAAATAAGTACTGATAAATAAAATACATACTCGATTTAACAAGACAGATATTCTCAATTCCACTTTGGCTGCAAATAACCACAAGAATTAAGAGTAAGAAATGCCAAAATTTGCATACTTAACCTCTCAAAAATTAAAGAAACATAAATAAAATATATTTAACTGTTCTTCATAAAATTAAAAAGAAACCACTACTACATAAACACAATGAGATTCGGTACGAGATCTGTACTGAAGCAAAAGAGGCATGAGAAATGGCATTGGGTCTTAAAACGAAACATCATTACAGTTTTAGTCTCTTAAAGTTGTTAAGTTAAAAAATGAAGGCTTCGAAGAATATTTAGGATTGTGTGTTTAAGAGCGAGATGAAAATGGAGAAATGATATATCATGATAGCAATAGGCAGATCTTACTGGGGTAAGAGTTAGATGGGGATGAAGATCATAGAAATAGATAGAGGAGACGTGGGGGAGATGAGGGGGATGGGACTATGGAGGGGATGGAAGCGGTAGTTTAGCAATTAAAAGGAGAGATTTGGAGAAACAAAAAAAAAAGGAGGCAAACTTAGCGCCACTTTTTTTGTTCGACTTTGAAAAAGCACTTTTTTGGTTCAACCTTGAAAAAGAATGAAAGCCAAAAAAGTTGATTTTTGGATAATTAAGCACTTTATAACAAAACATTTTACTAACCTTAAAAAATCTATTGTTGGCAATTTATTTACACTTTAACTTTAATTATATTACCAAAAAATACCACAAGATTAAAACGTTTGCTAACAAGGATTACTCATGATTAAAACTTTTAGTCGTAATACATCTGGAGACACTTAAAGTTGGCACCATCTTTCATTTAGACATCTAAACTGAAGGTTGTTCCTATTGAGCACTTATACTATACTAAACTTATTCCAATTAGATACTTTTTTGACAATTAGCCAAACTTACCAGGTGTGTGCAATGCTCTCGCGGCTGACATGGCGAATGACAATAAAAAAAGAGTATATACCCAATCAGAAAATGACATTCTCATAAAGAAAAAAAAACCTTCAATTTATACCCAATCAGAAAATGACACATTATTAACAAAAGAAAAGAAAAAAAAGGGCACATTGGTATTTTTGGTATTCTTCACTATCTTTATGTCTATTATTGTTCCAACCACGATTTTAATCCAAAATTTTAAGAGAAACTTCTCCAAATTTGTTATAACTTCAACTAAATAAGCTCTACAAAGACTTGAAGACAACACTAATATTAATTTCTCAATTTTTCATCAAATCAAGTAACCCATTTTAAACTTTCAAGCTTTCTTAAATACCCCAGTAATGGTGTTCTTGGTGTTCTTCACTATCTTTATGTCTATTACTGTTCCAACCACGATTTTAATCCGAAATTACAAGAGAAACTTCTCCAAATTTGTTATAACTTCAACTAAATAATCTCTACAAAGACTTGAAGATAACCCTAATATTAATTTCTCAATTTTTCATCAAATCAAGTAACCCATTTTAAACTTTCAAGCTTTCTTAAAGACCCCATTAATGGTGTTCTTGGTGTTCTTCAATATCTTTATGTCTATTATTGTTCCAACCACAATTTTAATCCAAAATTACTAGAGAAACTTCTCCAAATTTGTTATAACTTCAACTAAATAATCTCTACAAGACTTGAAGACAACCCCAATATTATTTTTTTAATTTTTTATCAAATCAAGTAACCCATTTTAAACTTTCAAACTTTCTTAAAGACCCCATTAATAGTGTTCTTGGTATTCTTCACTATCTTTATATCTATTATTGTTCCATCCACGATTTTAATCCAAATTTACAAGAGAAACTTCTCCAAATTTGTTATGACTTCAACTAAAGATTCCCTACAAAAACTTGAAGATAACCCCAATATTAATTTCTCAATTTTTCATCAAATCAAGTAACCCATTTTAAACTTTCAAGCTTTCTTAAAGACCCCATTAATGGTGTTTTGACTTCAAATGAAGAATATGGTCCTACTTCGGTTTCAATCAAGTGAGATGGTTGTTGGTTCAAACTTTCGAGCTAAATTAATGGTGGAGGCACAACAGTGGTGAAAGTGGGGGATACAATGGTGGAGAGAAAAGAAGAAGAAGAAATAAAAAGGAAAAAATAAAGATAAAATCTGTTTTTGGGCTCTTCACGCGCCTATTTTGGGTAAAGTTCACTCTATGTGCCAACTAAGCAAAAAGTGTCTAAGTGGAACAAGTTTAGTGTATTATAAGTGTTCAATAGAACCAACCTTCAGTTTAGGTGTCTAAATGAAAGATGGTGCTAACTTTAAGTGTCTCTGGATGTATTACGCTAAACTTTTATTATACATATCAATTATTAAATCAAATTGTTAAAATATAAAAAAATTATTAAAATTTAAAAAGTTCTTCATATTTCACTAACTAAAATTATAGCTAATAAGTTATTAGTAAATTCATAACTAGTTATACATACAAAGATTTAAAATCTAAGCGTACCTTTTTGAAATTATAATTAAAAATTAAATTCTTTCCAAATTTGATAAAAGATATCTATAATTGTACCTTCGTCCATGGATTCAATCTCCTAGTAACGACTACCCTTGAATTGACAAAGATTTTCGTCTAAACTTTAGCGGTTTAGCCAAATGTTATCCGATAGCTTTTACTTGAAAGGAATCTAAGAGTTAGCTCAGCCGAAGTAGCATTAGCAAAGAGTACTAGTGCTTCTTCATTATCAAAATAAATGACTAGTAACAATCGTGAGAAATAACAAAATTACTTATTTTTTATTAAGATTGTTGTAGCTGGATAATTTTACAAATAGTATATTATTATGATATTACATATTGTTGTTATAGGTTATAGAGAGATAAAATATAATATGAAAAATCGATTCCAAAGAAAACTTGGTTAATGTACTGATATATTAATATAGGTGATGGATGTGATACAGAGGTCTTACTATATATTTTGTCTATGTATGAATTATTGAATCCCATGGCTACATTACTATGCTAATTGTCGATGCCCCCTTTTTCTAAAACGAAATTGGGTTTATGATATTTGGAAGGACAACTCGTTCCCTTGTGGGAATTTGAATTTAAATTGAAGAATCGCCACCTAATGATTAAAGTGCATTAGGACATTAAAGAAGGGTTTGAGTTGGAAAACCAGAGTTTGGGTAAGGGCTAGAAATTATCCCGAGGGGAAGGTGTTAGACACCCCTCAGGATCCACTAGTATGGTTCCCGGTCATGCTACAATTGTGACTTTAAATAACAAACAAGCAAGTAGAAGTCTCAAATGGAAGGGGGTTTTCACATAACATTGCAAGTAAATTGAAAGTTTGAAGGAAGATAAGAAAGCAGAAGTTTTAAAGAAATAGCTTAAACAATTCTGAAAATAAACATAAACAAGTAAAGGGGAAAGGGGGTGGGGGGGGTCCTAGGTTTAGAAATAATATAGATCACATCAATGCAATACTCGAAAATCACTCCTCAGAAAAGGGGTTGCACGTGGTATTAGCACACCGGTCATCATGTCCATATCTATCCTTCCCACTCGGTTGAGGTATTAAAACGCAAAATAGTATCGTTACTTATTGCATGCTATTACCCGTCCCAATCTTATCAGTCCCGGAGACATTTGGGATTACTAGTCCTAAAAGGGGAGGAAATTGGGGCTTTTCAGAGTTTAAAAGGATAAAATTCTAATGCGACAAACAAAAAACACATAAAGCAGTTAAGGGAAAACACATAGCGGATTAAAGGCTCAAACAGGCCTCTGCACTTAAAGAAGCAAATTGTCTAGCATGACTTCAAATACTGGTCATAGTCTGAATTAAATTTAAAGCGTTGGGATAGGCAGATTTATCACATATTTCTCAGATGAGAAGTCCGAATTAGGCCTTGTCTGGTTGTAGTTTATCAAGGACTGACACCGTTAATCAATTACCTACTGGCTTGCCTAAGTGGAAGTATACTGATTTTTAAAGAAGGTTTACAGATTTTAGAACCAACTAAATTCTGCAGATATTAAACAACATTGCTACTGATTTTAGACTTATAGATGAAATAGGCGAATCAGATTCAAACGACTGCTCCTATAGGCATGATTTCTAAGCGTTATTGATTTTAAAATGATTATCGGGATGTAAGAATCCTATAGGCATGGTATCTAAGATGCACTTGTTATTATTTTAATCTATAGAATGTTTGCCTAATGACAAATGTGTATGAGTTAGAATCATGCTCCTAATGCTTTAGGTATGTCGAAGAAGCCATAGAACTACAGATCTGAGAGGATCTGAAGGAGAACCATCGAGGTCATGTCTCGAAGATTCGAACAACCATGGTTTGATGGTGGAGGGAGGTGATTACCAACCATCCATGGCCTGAGAAGCCATGGATTCCGGTGAAAGGCGGTTGAAAGGGGTAGGAGGAGGCTAGGGTTCCGAAAAGCTTTGAGAGAGTTTGGGATTCAAAGGCGGCTGAGAGATAGAAATGGGGGATTAGGGTAGGTCATTTAGCTTTAATTATGGAAGGGTAAATTATGGCCGTTGATCAAAATGATCAATGTCCTGGATCAATAATAGGAGCCGGGCGAATTTTAAATTGGGTCGGGGTCGGGTAAAAGATAAAATTGGGCTGGTCTAATTTGGGGTTGGAATTGGGTCAATTTAAAGGCTAAAATTGAAATGAAATGGGGTTCTAATTGAAATGAAATAAGGCTAAATGTTAAATAGCCTATTTTTTTCCCTTTTATTTATAAAAAATAGTAAAAATGATGTTAAAAGCAAATTGAAAGTACTGAACCAATTAATAGTAAATAAAATTAATTGAAAAATACTGGGACTAATTTTACAATTATAAAATGCTATTAATCTTAAAATAGGCTATAATTGTAATTATATGTAATTTAGTCTTTAAATACCAAATAAATTTATAAAAAATATATAAAAAATTACTTTAACTATATTTTGGTCTAAATATGAGAATAAAATAAGTTATTCACCAAAATAATAATCTAAGGAGTAATTATAGGATTTTTGTAATGCTAAAATGGACAATAAATTAATTTTTAAAATCTTTAAAAATTGGAAAAAATACTAAAATACTTGGGTATGCTTATATATATATATATATATATATATATATATATATATATATATATATATATATATATTATTTTGAAAGTATTTTGTATATTAAAAATATTGGAAAAAATTGGGTATCAATACTAATTTGCATTTTTTTAATCATTTTATTAAAAGTTCTAACTTCATTAAACTTACGTTTAGTTTAGTATTTTTCAAGAAGGAATAAAATTATAATTCTCAAAATTCCAAATATAAACGATATATATATAAAGGAAATCATCTTTTCAAGAAGGAATAGATTGTATTCAACTCCTAAAATATGACAATAATAAAAGAGGACACATTCAAGGAGGGATGAAATTGTTTCAAAATCCCGAAAGTGAAAAGAATTAAATTTTTAGTGACGAAACTATTTTCATATTCAAATTATGATTAATTTTAAGAAAAATAATAATTTATCACAAATTGTGTACAACATTAGAGACGAAACTAATTTGTCACAAATGTCTTTAAATTGGTGGCTAATGTTACTTAATATTTGGCGACAAACAATTTTTTTGATAGGAAACTTTAGTAGACAAAATGTTTACTACAAAATTTGTGTTTCGTCACTAAAAGTATGTCTCTCGTGTATTTAAGCACGGGGTAATTTATGTCACAAATAGTTAATAAGTAATGACGATTTTTTAATGGTAGCTAATAGTTTCGTGGATTAAATAGAGACGATATGATGATTGTCACTAATAATTTATGCTTTAGTAACAAAAACTAAGGTCACAAATTTATAAAATTTTATGGCTAAATTTTACACCATTTAACTACAAATTTTATTTGTCGCCATTTTAATTGCAAACTTTTAGTGACGAAACTTATTGGTATCCAAAAATACAATTAGTATTAAGACAAATAATGATTTGTCACAAATTGTCTCTAACATTAGTAACAAAACTAATTTGTCACCAATACCTTTAATTTTGTGGCTAATATTATTTAATATCTGACGCCAATCCATCTATTTGGTGGGAAACTTTAGTAGTCATTTTTTTGCTACGAAATTTGTATTTTGTCACTAATAATATACCTGTTTACGAATTGTTATTTTTGTCACGGAAAATGAATAATTAGTGATATTTTTTCTTTTATGGCTAATAATTTCGTGGTTGAAGATCACATTTGTTGTAGTGGGAGAAAGCCTCCTTTAGGATGTCGTCACTGCGGTGGACCACATTGGAACAATGAGTGCCCACATGCACAGATGAACACCTATCAGGCTTGTGATGATGGGATTGATGACGACTCAGACAATGCAGACCAGACTGAACTAGTAGGTGCCTTCAATGCAATTGTTGGCTCCATTTCTGAGGCATTAACGTAGACCAGTGCTGGTATCTATAAAAAGAATGACCCGTGTCCCGTCACCAAGAAAGGGAAAAAGAAGGCAGATGAGGAGATTCCTCTTAAACAAGAGAGGACCTTAATGTTCATTGAGATGAAGGTGAATGGCAAGCCCATTCGACCTATGATAGAGACGGGTGATATTCACAACTACTTATCCTCGACTCGGGTGGAGACCTTGGTCTAGTGATAGGGAAAGGTAGAGGTAGTGTCAAGGCTATCAACTCACCTCCCCAGCCAGTGGGTGGAATAGCCAAAAAGGTACCAGTGAAGCTTGGCCCTTGCGAAGGAAAACTCAACATGCGAGTGGGGATCATAGATGACTTCGAGTTGATAGTTGGGTTGGAATTCCTAAGGAAAACCAACACCATGCTTGTACCATTTCCAGACATGCTACTGGTGATGGGAACCAATAGGGCCAAGCTCCCGTGCATGCCAATGAAGATAGTCGTTGAGAACATATCGGCCTTGTAGTTGAAGAAGGGGGTCAAAAGGAATGAACCTACGTTCCTGGAAACCCTCTGCATTGAAGATATAGAACGCGCCCCGTTCCTAAACTCATGAAGGAGCTATTACTGGAGTTTGAAGATGTCATGCCACAAGACATGCCAAAGCGGCTCTTCCCTAGGCGCATCGTGGACTATGAAATTGAGTTGTTGCCGGGCGCAAATCCACCTGCCCGGGTGCCTTACATAATATCACAACCCGAACTCACCAAGCTACGGAGAGAATTGATAAAAATTCTAGATACAGGGATCATTGTATCCTCCAAGTCCCCATACGGGTCCCTGTCACGATCCGAATTTTCCACTATCGGGGGTCGTGATGGCGCCTACTGTCGGAGCTAGGCAAGCCAAAGAATACAACATTTCTACTGTTTTCATTTAAATAATTATAATAATCTGAAATAATAATCAAGGCGGAAGACTTATAA
>MU739706.1:11229-27162 GCA_026770625.1 Nicotiana glauca
ACTGAAATAACTCAAACGGCAAAGTTAAGGTCTGCCGGCGACTAAAGATTCAAGAAAATGGTCACAAGACTTTCCAGAAAACGGAGTAACTAAAAAAGAAGAAAAAATAAATGTCCAAAGAGAAAAAGCTAAGTTCTTCTTTGCTCTTTTGTTTTTCTGTTTCTTGACTGGTTTTTCTCTTTGCATGTTCTTTCTTTCTTGGTATGATTAGTTTGCTGATTAGGGTTTACCTTTTAAACAGGTTGATATATTTTAGTTTTAGGGCTAAATAGATTCTAATAATTTTCAATATGATTTTTATTTGTTTGATTTTGTTTCAATTGTTTGATTCTGATATTTGAGTTAATTTCTTTTAGTTAGTTCTGATATTGGTATTGTTAGTCAGTAGTAATAATTAGTAAAAATTTTAGGAGGTTAATTAGTATTAATAGTAATTACTGATTTGGTTATAGCTGTTTTGATAATCAGTGGTTAGCTAGACTTAAAATTCGATTTTTGATAGTTAGTTTGGAGCACAGAGGTAAAAGGGTCAGTTGGTAAATTCAAGTAATTTTTACGGTTAATTTGGGGACTTAAAATGGGATAAGGGTAATAAACCTTAGGAAGAAGGGGTAATCCGGGTAGAGAAAAATGGCAATATGGTAGATTCCTAAGTGAGGTGGGGGCAAATAAGAAAATATACCAAGGGAAGAAGATTCTAGATAGGGCAATTGGTACAATTCTTAATAAATAAAGGGCATCTAATTGTATAACTAATAAAAATAAGGACAAAATTGAAATAAAAGAGGGACTACTTTGTAATTAATAAAGTTTGAACTTCCCTCCATTTTTAAATCTATAAATAGGCACCTATATGCCTCATTTTTTAAGTTTGGAGCAATCTGAAAATCTCCTTGAAAAAATCTTGTTATTCTAGATCTCCATTTTCGAAATTAACCATTTCCAAAACTCAAAAATATCAACAAAAAAAAACAGTAGAAAAAGTTCAAAAAATCTCACTGTTTCATTAGTTCTTAAATCAATTTGAAGGCTGTTTGGATGATTCTGTTTTGTTCTGGTAATCAAATGTTGTTGAAGTTGCATTGAGATAGTCGAGTTTTTGGTTTTGTTGATTTCTATCATTTGCTGGGTTAAAATCTGGTGGTGTTGAGGCTGTGATTGACATTTGCTACGTTGATTCTGTTGTTGATTCCTATTTCTGTTCAATTTACCTAGGATCTCATTGATTTCTATTATTTTCCAGGTACACATTTCTCCTATTGCTGTACTTCAAGCTTGATACAATGAAAACAAAGTCGATTGTTACTTTTGAAATCTGTTAGCAGTAAATACATTTCTATGTAATTAGATTTGTGTAAATATAAATCTAGTTAGGATAATATGTATTCATTAGGAGTAGTCAATTGTAATTAGATTAATGTTTTGGACTGTTTCTATTGCTACATTCGGACTTTAATTGTGTTATATTTGTAATAAAACATTATAGAACTTAGAATACATAGTATTAGAAAAGTAACTGTAAGATCTAGGGATTACTTTCGAATAAATAGTATGCAGCAAAAAAAATCTAAAATTTTCTATTGTTTAATCTCATATTATAAGAATAGTTTTTGTTGTTATAAATTAATAAGTAAAAAAAACGAATATCTCATACTTAACCTTTTAGCATGTATTAACACTTCATAAGTTCAGTTCTGTATTTTTAATATGTTAAAATTTTCAATTGTCAGTAATAGTTAAGATCCATTTTTAAATGATAGTTTAGTATGTGATGGTTCAATAATATGTAGTTGATTGGGATATGATGAAACAGTAAAGATCGAATAGGAATTCAATATGTTTTGTATTGATTAAATTATGGTAATAAATTGTAACTTTGATAATCCATTAGATCTTTTGATAAACTAGTAATCACACATATTTAGACTAATTTGGATCAGTTTTCATGTTATTTGGTCAGCGTTTGGGCTCAGATTAATGTTCAGGAATGAACAGCCCATTTCAAGCCATTGTGGCCTCAGTAGGCCCAATTCTGGTACACATGCTCATACGAGCTTGGCCAGACCAGACCCACTTTATGCATGTCTATATTTTGTTCTCTCCTCGGGCCAACTACAAGGCCAAAAAGATGTGAGAGTTCAATAACAAAATTGAAGTAGTTCTTAAATAATAATTAACTAAGATTTTTCCTTCATTTTAGAGACAAAAACCAATAGAAAAATATAGTATACTTTAGGATTGACTTTAAATAAAATGGAGATGAGCCTCGCCCAATAAATTAAATACATAATTGTGGGGCCCTCAATAATTGCTTAAATAAAAAAAAATCTATAAATTCCGGATAAACCATTTAGTGAATTTCACAGTCTTCCCCAAAGTTAATAAACGCGTAGTCGCTTTAGGCACGATTGATAATAATATTACTTACCTAAATACGGGTGCACATTTATGTGACCCAAATCCAAATCTCAACGAAGTCGAAATGTGTTAAAAGCCACGGGCATACTGGTACGGCATGGTTCAAGATACATTTTCACGACGTTGCAATATATATATATATTTGTTAATAAAAGGCGCATAGGTTAGAACATGTATTAAAATCAGATAAAATCAAATACAACAGTTGAGCGACCGTGCTTGAACCACGTAATCCGGGAATGCCTAACACCTTCTTCTGGGATAACAGAATTTCTTATCCGGATTTTTGGTTCGCGGACTGTTAACAGAGTCATATTTTCCTCGGTTCGGGATTCAACCGGTGGCTTGGGACACCATTAATCTCCCAAGTGGCGATTCTAAATAAATAATAATAAATCCCGTTACGACTGTCCTTTAATTGGAAAAGCTCCTTTATTACTATATCTCTTCCCAAGGTGTAGTAAAAGTTGAATAAAAGCTTTCTTCGGAAAAAGGAGGTGTGACAGGGGATCTCCCGAGAATCTAACCCGTAGTCCCAAATATAAATATGCAGGGAGATCTCCCGATTATCGAACCCGTAGTCCCAAATATAAATGTGCAGGGGGATCTCCCGGGGATCAAACCCGTAGTCCCAAATATAAATGTGCAGGGGGATCTACCAGAAATCGAAACCGTAGTTCCAAATGTAAATGTGCAGGGGGGATCTCCCGGAAATCGAACCCGTAGTCCCAAATGTAAATGTGCAGGGGATCTCCCAGGAATCAAACCCGTAGTCCCAAAGTAAACAAACAAGGGGGGAGCTCCCGGGAATCAAACCCGTAGTCCCAATGTAAATGCACAACCAAAATCAGAGAATATTCAGAAATTGAAGTATAACAATACAAAGCAACAAATAATTCTGGCCTAACATGCTCCACGTAATTTCAATTAAGACAAATTAAGCAAATAAGCAATTTGGATCAACTAACATACTTTTCTATATCGGCACAGACTATAATAGCAAAGAGAATAAAGCAATTACGAAAGAAACTCGGTTCAAATATTTTAAGTAAAAATTTGGGATTTCAACAATTAGCTCAAGTATGCGCTCGTCACCTAACGTACAAGGCATTCAATTACCAAATATCATATCCTAAGGGACAAAGTCCCCCACACAAGGTTAGACAAGTCACTTACCTCGAACCGGCTCAAAATTCAATCCAAAATCACGTTCTTTGTCACGCGTATTCGACTCCACATGGCTCAAATCTATTCAATTAAATTGCCTAATGTAAATAATAGTTCAAGTAATTGATTCTACAATTAAATTCTAAGCTAATACGCGAAATTTTATAAAATGACCAAAATGCCCCTCGAGCCCACGTCTCGGAATTGGATAATTTTTACATTTTCAGAACCCTCATACTCTCACGAGTCTACCCATATAAAAATCTCTCAAATCGGAGGTTAAATGCCCACTCAAAACTCAACAATTTAGTCTAAGGATTTTGACCCATTTTTCATTCAAAAATCCGAAAATACGAATGAAATCATGATTAGATTAGTACGTATTAAGCATAATAGAGTAGAGATTCGTTACCCAATCGTTGCTCGCGAAAACCCCTCAAAATGTCTCCCAAAGCCGAGCTCTAGAAGTCAAAAATGGAGAAAATGGGCCATTTTTGGAACTTAAGGTCTCTGCCGAGGCCAATTTTCCGCTTATGCGGATAATTTTCCGCTTATACGGACATTTCCGCTTCCGCGGACATTTTTTGCTTATGCGGGACCGCTTTTGCGGCTCTATTTCCGCTTTTGCGGTTATGACAGCAACCAGCACTCTTTCGACACGGAAATGAGCATAACTCCCTCATACGATGTCCAAATTCGACGATTCTTTTTGCTACGGCTCCAAAATTATGATACGCATCTAATGGTTCAATAAAAATTTAATTTGGATCTCATGTACTTAATATGGTACCCCTTTATTTCCAAAGATACGGTATTGGAACATCAAATAAGAGCGCTATACAGCCTGAAACACCCCCGAGGCCCCCAGGACCTCAATCAAAAGTACCAACGCATCTTAAAACATTATTCAAACTTGTTACAATCCTCAAAACACCTCAAACAACACCAAAACCATCAAATTACATCGATTTCAAGCCTAAGTCCTTTTAAAACTTCAAAAACACACATTCGATCAAAAACCCGACCAAAACATGTCCGAATGACTTGAAATTTTGCACACATGTCCCAAATAACATGACGGTGCTACAGCAACTTCCGGAGATCCGTTCCGACCCTCGGATCAAAATTTCACCTATCAACCGGAAATCGCCAAAATACTAGCTTTCGGCATTTCTAGCCTAGATGTGCTATGGACTTCCAAAATACATTCCGAACACGCTCCTAACCCCGAAATCACCTAATGGAGCTAACGGAACCATCAAACTTCAATTCTGAAGCCGTCTTCCCACAGTTCCGATTACGGACCATTTTTCAACACTTAACCTCTCATTTAGGGACTAGGTGTCCCAAAACACTCCGAATCCAAACACCGAACGTCCCGTCAAACCAAAATAGCATAAATGAACTTAGAGGAAGAAGTTAATAGGGGAACGGGGTGTAAATTCTAAAAACGACCGGCCGGATCATTACACTTTCTCTGACGGTTGTTCTCCTCCACAAGGCTGCTTCTAGTAGCAATTTCTTTTCCTTTGTCAACAAAAGCGTGCTTAAAATTATCTCCACCAAAAACAGCAACAGAAACGGTTGGTGCAGCAGGAGTAGTAGCATCAGCAGCAGCATTAGCAATGTTATTCTCCATAATAACAACGTAAAATATCCTTAAGATTGTTGGAAAAATTGGATGATTATGGAGAATAAAAGGCTTAGCTTGAGGCGTGTCAAAGACACTGTCCTTAAGGATATTTCGCCCACAACAAGATGAATATTATTAGGCGTATCCCCCAATAGTATATATATAGTCCAAAAACTTTACAATATGAAGGAACAATACGTTAACAATCAAAACAAGCCATTAAAGCTTTCTGTTCAAAAATGATCCATAAAGACCAATACGTTAACAAATGATACTAATGTATAATAGCTATTATTTAATTGTCAGATTTCAAAATCTTTTAACAAAGTAATCCTTAAAGACAATTTGATAAAGCAATATGTTAATAAATGATAGTAACGTATAATAACGTACAAATCTATACTAATGGGTATTCAATTGTCTAATTTAATTTGTTTCAAATTGAATTTAAAATTAAACTAATTTTCTGTTACAAATATTTTAAAAATAATTACTATAATGACTCACAAATATAATAGTAAGAAAATGAATCTAGACATAATTTTAGAATATTTATTTTAGAGATATCAAAAGTATTTTTCTATCAATTAGGCAACCTTGTCGCATTTTGATCAGAAAAATGTTCAGGTCTAACTCAACCCCAAAAATTAGTTCAAAAGATGATAATAACATAATATAATATATAGATACAATCCCATTTTTGAAGAGCCAATATGGGAACTCAACATGTACACAACGATCAGGATTAGACATTTGAAGCATGGACAATATAAGGTGTCTCGAGATCGTTAATTGAGATGAGTCTAACTCCGATATCACGATAGAAAATGGACATTTAGCCCAACTAGACCCCAAAAACTAATTCAAGATCGTTGATGATTGTAAAATCATATAACAAGACTGTTCAACCAAAAAATAAATTTTTAGTCAAATCTGGAAAATAGAAGAATCGGGTTACTGATAATCGAAAAATAAATAGAGAAAAGAATTTTCAAGTACTCAGATATGAAAGCTTGTAAATCAAAGTATATTTCAATGATGATCCACCACTGATTACATATTTCTCCTTTTATAGGTCTCTTTGGAGAATCTTCGTAAATGTACGTTACACCTAAGCCATAATGAGGTTATTATGAATATTTAATGACATTAAATGTTGCGTTACATAATCAATACATTGAATACAAATATTCTTTAACGGCTTCATTATTTATGTCTCTTGAAATGTTGTATCTTTATCTTCTTATTTGACCAGGTTCATTATCCTTTTCGTATCTCATATGTAATTACGCTTAAATAGGGACGGGACTTCCTAGCCTCTTATCTCGTACCTCCTTTTTGATCTCGTATCTCTTTTTAATTCTTTTGTCTCGCACCACTTTTATCCCGTACCAGTCTACGATTCTTTGACCAATTATAATATTTTGATGGTTCCACGTGTCATGTCTTATCCTCATTCATTTATGTATATATTTTTCCACAATACAGATAGTAACTTTTCATTTATTCATCGGTTTGAATATCTGGGAAGTGAATTTCATAAAAGGAGAATTTTTTTCACCATTAATACTCTGATAAAGTTGACGCTTCAACTGTCACTTCCTTTTAATGCACTAGACACATGTTGCTTCCTCATTGGTTGTACTGTCTCACAACACTTTTTTAGACTTTCTTTTTGGCTTCCCTTTTTACGAAGTATCAGTTACCATTATTACGGTTTGTTCATCACCGTACTTTTTCCAATAGTATAAATATAGCTTCTCTTTTTGTCTTGTTCCTCATAAATTAAACCGAACATTTTAGCCTTGCAAATTTTCTTCATTATTCTCTGCTTTAATTCAACTTTTGCATCCATGGCTTCATCAAATCTTAATCCTAGGAAAACTCTCATTCTAGATAATTTTCCTAATGCTCCTGTAAGACATAGAAGAGGAGGCAGATTACGCAATTTAAGCTCCACTCGTGGTAGCACTTCAATGCCTCCTTCTGGTTCTGGTTCTGGTCCTTCTTCTGGAACCAGGGGTTCGCATTCTCAAAGGGGTTCCTCTCGAAGTAAGGATTCTTCTGAGTCACTGCGTGAACCCTTGGTGGAAGAAATTATTCCCACATAATTTTCTTTTCACCATGATAAAGAATCCTTAAAAACTCAAGTTGCTTCACTAGATCGTGCCGATCCTTATCCCACTCTAATCACAAGTGCTTTGGCACCCGTAGTTAGGAAGAAGTGTCATTGGACTGAAGATTTTCCAATTATTATTCCTAACCCAAATCAAAGAATCACCTCTTATATTATAGGTTATTCCTTTGTTTATACATACCCATTTACTTTAGGGTTCAAACCAACCATCGACCCAGTCATTCTAGACTTCTGTCGCTTCTTCGATGTTTGCTTGGGTCAAAGTATGGTGAGTTGTTGCCTGCTTGAGGCATCTTGCTAGTAAGGCCAACGTAGATTTTACTTTTCCCTATTTAATTCACCTCTACTCTCCTAGGTTTTTCCTAAACGGAATATTTGGTTTAGCTGCCAGGAGCAAAAGAGTCTTGGTGAATCCTAAAGATGATAAAGACCGGGGCTGGTATGCTCGGTATGTTGCTGCCCCTACCGTGGGTTTAGTTGGTGAAAGAAACATCCGCTTCCCAGAAAAGTAGAATTTTGCACGTAAGTATTAAATATCCCCGTGCCTTTTGATTTTCTACCTTACCTGTTTTTTACTATTATGTTTTTTTTTTCAGCAACCATGGGTATGGTTGAACCCGTATCCAATATCCGTGGTTGGGTACAAAAAATTTTGAAGGCTGCACCAATGGAAGGTAGGATGTGGAAAATCCTTTCCAGTCGCTACGGTTGGAAACCAAAGACTCATGGTAAGAGTTTGTTTTTTACGTTAAATATTTCTACAGTCTTGGCTTTTTAACCTTCCTTTTCTTAGGTTTTTCCACTCGAGGAGTTACTCTTGAAGGTGTCTTGGCATATCGTGGCCAAGACATATTCCTAGGATCAAATCAAGATATTTCAGCTCCCCCCAGATCTGAGAAAAGAAAATCAGTCTTTGAAGATGATTCTGAAAGAGAGGGTGAGGCTCCTTGGTAACTAGACCACGAGCCAGGAGACGAATTGTTTCTGATAATGAGATCAATATTTCTCCTGACCTGCCCCTTTCTGAACCTGTCGTTGTTCCAGTGGTTATTCCTGATAATGATATTTGTTCCCCGTCAGATACTGTTGACTCTATAAACCAGCTTTTTATCAGTGGTTTTAGTAGTGGTCCTTTAGGTCCGGTTTTGGATGAACTTCCCTTGTCTTCATCTACCGTTCCTGCGATTGTTGCTCTGCCTCCCTCATCTGTTACTTCTATTCCTTTCTCTATTGTCCCTTCTCCGACAATCACTCCTCCTATAATTCATCACACTGAAGTAGGTTCCTCGAGTAAGTGTTCCACTATGAGGAGTGTTACCATTGAAGTTCCTGCTAATAGAATTCTCTTGAGGAAATCTGGACAAGCCTATACCTGGCTCAAACCTTTGATTGGTCCCACTGAGAAAGCAAAACTTGAGAGTCTTAGTAATATGACTCTCTTGAATGACATTGTTCGCGCCAGTTTGAAGGTATCCCTTAATCTCTTATTTTATCAAGATTCTTTTTTCTTTAGGAATTTTTAATCTTATATCTTTCACATGAATAGGTCAACCTCATTGGTACTGAGTTTATGAATCGAGTTCCTCTTTTAGAGAAACTGGCTTGTGACCTGGAGAAAACTGCTCACGATGTAGAAGAAGCTGCTCGTGACTCTTAATTGGAGGCTAACAATCGGAAAGGCCAGTATGAAATTTCACATATTGATATGGACATTTTGGAGAGAAGAAAAAGTTCCTTAGAGAAACAAGTCCAAACTCTTACCTCTAAATTGGAAATGTTCAAGGCTACTTCATATCAGTCTAAGAGAGAAAAAGAACATTTTGAGGAGAAATTATCCATGGTTGCTGATGAAAATAAAGCTCTAAAAGCTTTGTTAGCTCAGAAGGAAATACATGCAGAAGGGGTGGCACAACAGCTTGCTCGAGTACAAGAGGATTTGCGAGCCTCTGCAGACAAAGTTCGTGCTTTGGAAAATTCTCACACCTCATTGCAGTCATCTCATGATTCTATTTTGCTTAAGAATGAGGAGCTCAAGAATGAAGTTACGTCCTGGGAGAAGGATTATGAACTTCTCGAGGAATCCTCCAACATTGAAGTGAGTTGGACTTTTCTCAAGACCCGCCGTGACACTTTGATATAGGTGAGCCAGGAATATTTTAACCTTGAATCTAAGTTGGCTAAGGTAAATAAAGCCATTGAGAGAGCACAACAGCCACCAGATTTTTCAGCTCCTGAAACTAGTCTTCCCGTAGTTGAAAACGTTTTGATTGAGGTTCCTTCAAATGAAACTTCTTTAATTGAGACTGCTTTGGTTGAAGCTTCCATAGATGAAGTTCCTGTATCTGAAGTCCCCATGTCTGTTGCTCCAAAGACTCTTGTATCTGATGAGATCACTGCTAGTGTTGCACTTTCTTTAAGTTCTTCCGCACCTATCGTCATTAGTCAAGTTGGGGTTTCGCCCGTGGATGTTGCCAATACCATGACTGAAGATCAACTCTTAGCTGTTGATGATGCAAATGCAGTTGAGCCTGTAAATGATCCCTCTTCATTTCTTTTACCATAAAAGGTTCTTTTTTGTAATTTGAGGTTTTCCCTTTTTGCAGGTGCCCCTCTGGAAGTCTATGTTCAAAGTTTTTGGTTTCTTATAATAACTTTTTGTAGTTAAACTCCTGACTTAGAGTTTTTAAAGACTTCAAGTCCCCAAGCTTTGTTTAAAAGGCACTTTTGATTCAATGACCAAGTTTTATACTTGATTTTTAATATAAAAGAAGTTCATTTTTTCAAACTTCCGTCTGTTTTATTCATGCCTTTTATTTTTGTAGGATTTAAAGAATAGAATATATTTTTACTTTCTGAAATTGCTTTCATTATTCTCACAATTAAATAACATGAGTTTTATAAAAGAGGGCCCTTTTATATATTGACACTTGATGAAGAGGACGTCTCAACTTCATAATGGTGTTTTATACGATATAAGAAATAGGAACATACATATTTATCTGGAATAACTTGAACAAGTTTTTATTCATGAACTTTGACAAGTTGTAAATCATTCCTTACATGTATTTGAATTACATCTATAACTTTCTCGTAACTGTTTTTCTTGTAACAGATTCACAAAAAATAGAACAATAGATACTGGGTTTTTCCTTATAACCAGTTTTCATATAAAGCCTTCACCCTAATTAGGAAGGGTTTGAGAGGTGATTCCATTGTTCTCATGGGAAAGAATACTATGATGGAATGTCATGACTCATTTAGCTTCCACGCTGCACTTGACTTCTTTTAGGCTTGATTTTACTCCATCTTCTTTGCCTTTTATATACACGTGATTGTATATTCTATGTAGTTTCCCAAGTGTTTGAGTGTTGAAGTATGAAGCCTCGAGCACTTGATAGTTTCCTCCATCTGTCCCCTTTCCTGAAAAGGAAATACGTACTGGACTCGGGGGTATGATTATAGATGAAGACTGCTTTATCCGTGTATGTTTCTATCAAAATTATTGTAACCCTAGGCCTGGAATTTTAGTGTTTTCCATTTTGCCTTACAGGTTGTGACTCATCATTTAGTATGGGTAAGTGTTTTGCCTATCATCTAAAATTGTTAGTCAAAAAATTATTAATAATTCAAAAAATAAAATCTAAAATAATGATACCTGACCGAGTGTCTTTCCTTAGAAGTAATATCTCTTCAAATGAATAGCATTCCAATGTGAGGGAAGTATTTTCCCGTCCATTGTCTCCAACTCATATGCTCCTTTCCCTGCAATATCATGAATTCTATAGGGCCCTTCCCAAGTTGGACTTAACTTACCAGCGTTGGCTGCCTTTGTAGATTGAAAGACCTTTTTAAGCACGAAGTCCCCAATTTTGAAGTATCGCAAACGAGCTTTCCTGTTGTAATATCGTTCGATCACTTGCTTTTGTGCGGCCATTCTTATTAACGCAGCCTCTCTCCTGCCTTCTAACAAATCTAAATTGACCAGCATCTCTTCATCATTAGATTCCTGAGTTTCTTGGGACACCCTCGTGCTTGGCTCCCCTATCTCAACTGGGGTAAGTGCCTCAGCCCCATAAACCAAGGAAAAAGGGGTCTCACCTGTGCTTGTTTTCGTGGTTGTGCGATATGCCCATAAGACTCCAGGTAATACCTTAGGCCAGTGCGTCTCATATGTGCTTGTTTTCGTGGTTGTGCGATATGCCCATAAGACTCCAGGTAATACTTCAGGCCAGTTACCCTTTGATCCCTCTAATCGTTTCTCTAAATTATTGATGATGACTTTATTTGTCGATTCCGCTTGCCCATTCCCTACTGGATGATATGGTTTTGATGTTATCCTTTTTATTTGCCAACTTTGAAGGAATTCCGTGACCTGAGCTCCGATAAATTGTAGACCATTGTCACATACAATTTCTTTTGGTACACCAAATCGACAAATGATATTTCCCCAAATGAAATCCTTGACTTCTTTTTCTCGTACCTGTTTAAATGCTCCTGCTTCTACCCATTTAGTAAAATAGTCAGTGAGTACGAGTAGAAATTTTATCTGTCCTTTAGCTTGAGTAATGGTCCAACTATGTCCATTCCCCATTTCATAAATGGCCACGGTGCAATAACCGGATGTAAAACCTCAACAGGTCTGTGCATATTATTACCGTATCTCTGGCATTTATCGCATTTAGCTACGAAGTTCATTGCTTCTTCTTCCATTTTGGGCCAGTAATATCCTGCCCTGATCAAAGTTCTTACCAGTGACCTTCCTCCTACGTGGTTTCCACAATGTCCTTCATGTATTTCCCTCATTACATATTTCGTTTGAGAAGGTCCAAGGCATCTTGATAATGGGCCACCAAACATCTTTCGATAAAGGTTACCTTGGTTTAAACAGTAACGAGCTGCCTTTTTACGAAGTGCATGTGATTTTGTCCTGTCATCAGGTACGGTACCATACTGCAAAAAAGCTATAAGTTCATTTCTCCAATCCCAAGTTAGATTATTAAAATTTACCTCGTTCTTATCAGGTTCGAGGACCGAGTGAAATAAATGCATAACTGAGGCATTGGCATCCTTTGTTATATCAGCTGCTGATGCAAGGTTCGCTAAGGCATCTGTTTTAACATTATCATCCCTTGGTATTTGTATAACCTTCCAAGACTGGAAATATTTTATCAGTTCCCTTACCTTTTCCAAATATTGCTGCATCCTTACCTCCCTGGCTATGTAAGTCCCCCGCATTTGATTAACCACGAGTTGAGAATCACTTTTGATCACCACCTGGCTTATCCCAAGTTCTCGTACCAATTCCAGACTTGCAATTACAGTTTCATACTCTGCTTCATTATTAGTTACGGAATGACATTTAATATCTTGCCTAATAGTTTCTCATTTGGGTGGTACTAAAACAATTCCTAAGCCTGCACCCTTAATGTTAGACGATCCATCAGTGAATAAAGTCCATACTCCTGGATTTGCTCCATTAAGTACTTGAACTTCTTTTTCGGCTTCCAATTGCATTCCTTAGCTAAAATCAGCCACGAAATCCGCCAGTACTTGGGATTTTATTGATGTTCTGGGTAGATATATGATTTCATACTCACTTAATTCTATAGCCTATTTAGCTAACCTTCTTGACAACTCATGTTTATGCAGAATATTACGTAAGGGGAATGCAGTTACTACAACAATTAGGTGACATTGGAAATATGGTCTCAATTTTCTAGATGCCATGATTAAAGCTAATGCTAATTTTTCTAATTGTGGATAACGTGACTCCGCATCTAACAAAGATTTACTAACATAATAAATATGAGATTGTTTACCTTGTTCTTCTCTAACCAATACTGCACTTACCGCAACTTCTGAGACTGCAAGGTAGATAAAAAGTCTTTCCCCAACCTTAGGTTTTGCTAACAGTGGTGGGTTTGCCAAATATGTCTTCACGTTCCTATGTGCTTGTTGACATTCTTCATTCCACTCAAAGTGATCTTGTTTTTTGTAAGGGCTGAGAAAAACTTGAAACATTTTTCTGATGACTTTGAGATGAATCTTCCCAAGGCCACGATCCTTCATGTAAGTCTTTGAACTTATTTTTTGTTTGAAAGTACATTAGGAATTTTTTCAATAGCTTTAATCTGAGCTGGGTTCACTTCAATACCACGGTTAGAAACAAGAAAACCCAAAAAAATTCCTGATGCCACACCAAATGCACATTTTTCTAGGTTCAATTTCATAGTATATTTTCGTAAGATTCTAAATGCTTCAGATAAATGTGATAGATGATCCTCTGAATGTTGAGTCTTAACTAACATGTCATCTATATAAAATTCCATGGTCTTACATAAATGTTCTTGAAACATTCTAGTAACTAACCTTTGATACGTTGCACCAGAATTTTTAAGACCAAAGGGCATTACTTTATAACAATAAGTTCCCCTGTTCGTTATAAAAGATATTTTTTCCTCATCTTCTGGATCCATTTTGATTTGGTTATAACCTGAGTATGCATCTAAAAAACTTAATACTTCATATCCTGTAGTAGCATCAATTAACTGATCTATATGTGGTAAAGGAAAAGAATCCTTCGGACAGGCTTTATTAAGATCAGTGTAATCCACACATACGCACCACTTACCATTCTTCTTAGGAACAACAACAGTGTTAGCCAACCAATTAGGATACTTTACCTCACGAATTGACCCTAGTTTGAGCAATTTTGAACCTCTTCCTGAATCACTTGATTCTTAAAAGCCCCTTGCTTTCGTTTCTTTTGCTTGACTGGGGGATATGATGGGTCTTCACTCAATTTATGAGTCATGACCTCCAGTGGTATTCCTATCATGTCAGAATGGGACCAAGCAAAACAGTTTACGTTAGCTTTTAAAAATTCAATTAACTTACGTTTTACCTCTGGGTTGAGATTTGCTCCTATATACACTTTCCTCTCGAGCCAGTGTATAAATAAAACCACAGCCTCTAAATCTTCAATCGTCGTTTTAATGTTCTCGTTTTTCTTTGGTTTTTGAACAGTGTCATGCCTTGAATCCACGTCTGTTTTTCCTTCTTAAGTTAAGGTTGAAGCTGCTCCCTCCTTAACTGAATTCTGTAATTGCTATTTGGCTTCGATTTGAACAGTTGAATCTGCAACAGAGTTTATACTCCTGGATGTTTTTTGATCACCTCTGATCTGGAAAATTCTCCATGGTGAGGGAAATTTAATAACTTGATGCAACATTGACGGTACAGCATCCATATCATGCATGGCCTCCCAAGAATTATGTTATAAGTCATTTCTAAATCTACCACCTGGAACTTAGTATCTTTGACAACACCTTCTATAAAGGTGGTAAGGATCGCTTCGCCCTTGGTTATGACATTGGAATTATCAAACCCTGACAAAGTATATGCTTTTGGAACCAACTTGTCCTCAGCTTGCATTTCGCGTAACACTCGTATCAAGATAATATTTACTGAACTACCTGGATCAATCATAACACGTTTGACATTAGTATCATGTATGAGTAATGATATTACCAGTGCGTCGTTATGTGGAGTCATGAGGCCTTCTGCATGTGCATCACTGAATGTGATATTCTCCTCCTCCAACACATGTCGTAACCACTTTCCATGAGTGATCGTCATTTTGGATATTTTATTAGTTGTAGTATACGAGACACCATTGACATCTTCTCCTCCACTTATAACGTTGACTGTCCATTTCGGAGAGGGCGGCTTCGGGGGCTCCTGTCTATTTTTCATATATGCATGTTTACCTTTCTCACTGAATAATTCAGTGAGATATCCTTGCTTTAACAAATGATCCACCTCACTTTGTAGAAATCTGCAATCTGCGATTTTATGCCCGTGATCATTATGGAATTCATACCAGTGATCAGGGTTTCTTCTACTTGGGTTTGATCTAATCTCCTTCGGCCACCGTACCTTATCTTCCATGCCTCTTAAAATAGCCATGAGCTCGAAAGTGGTTACATTAAAATTATAACCACCAAACCTTACCTTCAAACTCCCATCATCATCTCGCTGTCCACGTGTGCCTCGATCATTGCTGAACCTTGATGAAGAGCCTGATTCTCTATGTCTGGGCTTGTGATCGTACCTTTCTTTTTTTGACCTTGAGTCTTTACACGCAGGTCCCATATAAGGATCGTACCTATTTTTGCCGGATCTCCTTTCATTGTCTACACGCCTTGAACTTGTTTTCTCATCTGTTTTCGATCGCAAGATAATATCTTCCTCGATCCTCATCTTCGTGTTATACCTGTTGTAGACGTCGTTCCACGTTGTTGCTGGGAATTCCCGAAGGCTTTCTTTGAGTCTCCTCGTGGCTTCTAAACTTTTCTCATTCAGATTACTAGCAAAAGCTATGGCTGCCCAGTTGTTAGGTACTCGTGGTAGCAACATTCTTTCTCGTTGAAATCTATCTATAAATTCCCTCAATAACTCGGAATTCCCTTGCTTGATTTTGAAGATGTCCTCCATCCTCTTTTCAACTTTTTGAGCTCCCGAATGTGCTTTAATAAACAAATCTGCAAGCTCGGAAAAAGAATTTATAGAATTTTCA
>MU739706.1:31110-42609 GCA_026770625.1 Nicotiana glauca
AATAAGTATATTTATATATTAAATATATCTAAAATTTCTATATATGTAATGTCGGGTTGGTTTGGTTTCGGTTTGACTTTCTTTAGTTAAAACCAAACCAAACCAATTATAGTCGGGTTTTTTTTTCCCACACCAAACCAAATCAAACCAAACCATAGCCGAATTTTTTTCTCGGTTTGACTCGGATTATCGGGTTGGTGCGGTTTGTCGGTTTCCTTTGTACACCCCTACTTGATGTAATTCCCTTATTGAAGATGCTATCTTACTTGTATAAATTTATTTTTAATATACAAAAAAAAAAAGATGTAATTTCCTAGTGAAAATGTTGATTTTACTTGTGAGGTATAAATTCCTTATTCAAAATGCTAATTACGTCTATTTTAATATCTGAGATGTAGTTTTTTTATTTTCAAATAAAAAATACCTATTAAGTTGACCCGAAAAACATTCCTAACAAATTTCATATTAGTCATTACAAGGTATACATAAAAATAAATTATGTTACCCGCCACCTTCAAATTCTAGATCCGTCTATGCTACAGCGTGACGCATTTGTAACTACAGCAAGGGGTCACATCTCCACCAAGGAATTGGTGGCTCCAAAATTCTCAAAAAATTGTCACACGATAAATTAAAAAAAATTCAATATTCATTTGTCACTTTACTATAATGTCGTTTTTGGTTCTATTCTATGCCAATTTACTTGTACGTCATTTTTAATTATGTCAACTCCGTCGCATTATATATGATTAAAGTAAGGTAGATGCATGTCATCTTGTCGTTTCTTTGCTCCTTTTTTTTTTTTTTTTTTTTTTTTTTTTTTTTTTTTTTTTTTTTTTTTTTTTTTTTTTTTTTTTTTTTTTTTTTTTTTTTTTTTTTTTTTTTTTAGTGAGAATGTACTAAAGCTTTTATACTATTAATATAATTTAACTTATTATAACGATAATTTCAGAAACCTTCTATCCCCTCAAGTTTAACTCATAGTCAATAGCCCAGCTGCATCAGTTTCCGAATAGCCACAATTTTAATTAATAAAACATTTTCTAGCACCTCTAAGATGAATGGGTACAAATTCATAGTGTTTATGTTATGATTTAATAAAGAAGTCAAATGACAGAGAATTATTTAGCTATATGTGTCAATTTTTTAAATGATTTCTCTGGTAAGACCCGTATTGCTTAACTGCATTCGTGTTTACATAAGATGAATTCATGTCCTTTTTCTACAAATTAAATGCACGCCGACCCCATTATTTCCTAGTAATAGACTAACAAAAATAGAAGAACTATTGCCTCCAAGCCAATAATTAGAGTGAACTATTACTATAACAAAATAAGATACAAAATCTGACATAAGCAGATTCCTTATCAGAAAAACCCACTTCTCATATACACCAAATTAGAGTGAATAATTTTCATCTTTTTGTCTTCTCATATACTTATACCTTATTGGATAACCAAGCTATCCTTTAAGGAATAAAACAACCAAAAGAAACCAAGATATCTAATCAAGAACGTTAGGTTTCATGCATATTAATTCAAAAGTGTTGTACAATTAATTATATTGAGGGAGGATTAGGTATGTAAGAAAGACACAAGAATTATAGGAGTAAAATATGCTTATCCTATCCTTTTCTAAAATTAAAAATTATCTCATCCAACTAGAGGTAGACAAGCCCATAGCAAAACTTCCAATCTCTTTTTTTTGTCCAATCAAGAATTATACCGCTTTAAGGTGAAGAAACCCTTTATTTATTGTTTAGAAGAAGCCCGTAAAGCCAAAAGGTATTTATGCCACTTATAACTTGAAACTATTTGTAGCTAGAGACATTATATTATAATATAATTAAAGGATACACTAAAACATTATGCATATATAGCTATGAAGTACGTCGTTACTAAAGATGAAAATTTTTGTGGCTAAACACTTTAGCCACAGTAATTTTTTTCATAGCATCCGCAGCAATAAATTTGTAGCTATTTAGGTCGTTATTGCCACGATTGTTAGCAATAATAGCTAATATGAGGAATTAGCTTTACCAACTTAATTTTCGTAGCAAAGAAATTTTATAATTTTATAAATAGACATAGAATTCTAATTTGTGTGGCTATTATTAGGAATTAGTTATAATTTTTAAATTCGTAGCTAATTATTTCATAGCTATAGATGCATAATATTGTAGCGATAAAAGCAGCTAGTATTCATACATAAGAATTATTATATTATCTTCTATGCTTACGGAAGGATAGTGCAAAGTCAAAGATGAATTAAATTGGCATTAAAAATAAAATAAAATTGATAGGACATTGACAATTGGAAGATGCATACAGACAATCAGCCCGCAATCTCTATTTTCATTATCACTATTAAACAAGTGGGTTTTGAACCGGCCGCTGATTGTAGAGATTATAATCATCATATACGCGCGGAGTATTAGAAATAAGTCAATAACGTACCCAATATAATATAATATTACACAAAATAGATTGTTACACTTCTTGGAACTTCTTGCACATGTTGGTTGCGAATTAATTGATTTTACGACCAACTCAAGGAACCACATGGCATCGATCAACATTGAATTATTGTCCCATCCGATCTGAATCTACTCTTTGCGTTAGATCAAAGTTAAAATAACTGCACTAAATACAGAAAACAACTAAGGAAAAGTTATAGGCTCCAACTGTTCATGCCAAACTAATTAATGTACAATAAGTGTTTGCACATAAATTCTCACCTCATGTTATCATCAGTTAATAAGTTGTTATGGTTCGATGATGATGTAGACGTCAAGTGCATGTAAGTGTTTTTCGGGCAAATGCTAACTTTTGTTCATCCTTCAAATAAATAGTACATAAATGAAAACGAAAATCAAATAACTTTTGGTTTGGTATAATCATGGATTAAACTTATATGTGCATAACGTTCTTTGCTAGCTCATAGTTAGGTATGTAACTTGTTTACCTGTAAACCAGTACGGTTTAATTTACAGTGTAATTTATAGATAAGTGAATCGATTTGATCCAGAATAATAAATAAATAAATAAGAAAGACGATAAGATTAGCGAATGGTATTAAAGGAGATAACAAGTCTCACTAAGAACTTCGTCTTTCCCATGATAAAAGTAAATGCGATATTCAGCTGTTCAAATTGAGCGTAACAAGACAATAGATTATAGTTTTTGTGTGCATTCCTACAATGGCTGTTAATCCTCCTATTTATAGCCCTATTTAGGGAGACAAGATCCTCAAATCAAGTTCCTCTTAAATGAGAATAAAAACGACATTGATGGTTGCATAACTATTAGTCTTGAATGTGATATTTTCTGTACGTGAATCTTTATTGCCAGCTACTCTACCTCCGGGATCCGTCTAACATCGGTCACACACTCATGCCCGGTGCTAGTCATCTACTGACTCACATTCCACCTGTCTTTGGTTCCACGTGTCATCTCATCATTCTGCCAACTGTCACTGCCCAATTTTACCCCATACAGATAGTCCCCCTACTTTTCGGTGACGCAACTCAGCATTATCAGGAAGAAGATAAGAGTTCTTTTCTTGGCGAGAAAATTCATGAACGGTCTCTAACACTTGAAAGGACACACGTCTTCTCGTATTTAATAAGCCGAACACGTGTTGTTCCATGATTCAGCAATCATTTTTGCCAGTTTTCGAGGTAATCATGTTTATGATTTTTGCCGTCTATAGCAGCCTTGTCGGCTCACCCTACGTATTTCGCACATGTATGCATATATGTTTTTTGGACAGGTTTCCTCACGTATGCTATTCCTGTGGTTCAGCAGATGTTATTCATATTTATATCTTAGACGTATGCTTAAGGGTGTTTGACAGGTAGGACTCGGGCACTCGTCATGCCCCATTGGTTTGGATTGTGACATACACGTATCCTTTTACTTTGGGTCCTTTCACTTTATGGACGGGTGAAAAATTTAACCCAATAATTGTGGAATTTTGCCACCCCGTACCAATTCTTTTTGGCATAAGTAGGCCCATCCATATGGCGTACGGTGGCCTGCCTCCTCTAATTATTTGCTGAAACTGAGGAAAGCCTAACCTTTGTGCATATGATAAATCTTTACTCCCCAAAGATCTTCCGTGGGGGTGTGATGAATCTCAGCAAGCGTGACCACCACGTCCTTCTTACCAGTGTGGACGATGACAACGACTGTGGATGGATGTAATGGTACGTTATAATTACCACCAGGGACATGATTCCGGCACCACAACACCCGTTTTCCCTGAATCATGGAACCTTTCTCGTAAGTCTTCGTATATTTGTTTCTCTTCTTCATGAAAAAACTTTCTCCTTAGCTGACATTTTATTTTGTCATTTCAGCTACTCGCTGGGAATTACCATGGATTCAAGTCCTGAACTGATGGGTATAGAAAATTCTGGATATTACTACGCCGGAATCCAGATAGTGGAAAGAGATGGACCACAACTACGAGTGGAGAGCTAAAAACCTCGAAATGCAAAACATTAATTTTCATTTCAGTCTCAACAACTTAGGAGCAATTTGTTAATTATTCTTTTGTTCCACACAGGACTTCCGAAGGGTTCCGTCGTGTGCCCCGACGTCGAGGCTCTTGATGACCCCGAAAAGGCCGAACGGGTATTGAAAAGTGCCCTTAGCCAAAATAGGTCTCACGAATCTGCTCAAGCCTCCGGTGAGGGTGCTTCGTCTTAGAGTCCCAATCTAAAAGCACGAAACCAAAGAGGAAGCGAACCTCCTCAATTGGGGCTCAGAAGTAGAGAGTGAGAAGATGATCAACTAAAACAGTCACAATGGTTATTGATGATGAAGAAGGGGCTAATGATGAAGGCGCCCCTCTTCAAAGAAGAAAAAGGTCTTCATCAGCTCAACCGGGTGCTCAGCCGGTAGAGCTTCAAAATCCATCGTTGGAGGAAGTTCAGACACTTTGGGGGGGGGAATAGGTTTGGTTGAAAATGCCGATTCTCGGTTTCCAATCCATGTCATTGTTCTCGGTCTAAGGAGTTCAGCCCATGACCTTTCTCTTTCACCGACTACTGAGTCAGCCACAACTGCACGCCTTCTACACCAGTTGTTTCTTCTTCATCTACACCAACAACTCCTTATCCATAGACACCACTTGTCCCTTCTTCACCAATACCGATTGCTTCTCCTCCGACAGCATTAGCCGAACAAGTGGGGAATTCCTCTCATCCACGATCTCTCAACCACGGGAACTTGGGAAATAATTACTCAACACCTTCTCAAGATCCTAATGGAAGGCGAAGTCCCACTTTTTCGGTTTCGAAGGAGTGCCATATTCTCTTCAAGCCGGTGGAGCTTGCCAGTTATCTGAAGCTGTTGGCTTCAGCGAAGGATTGGAAAAATATGTACTCCCTTTCTGGGAGTGCCTAATAAACAACAACATGCATTGCTCGACGCAGGTATTAACCTCACTTCTCTTTATCATTTTTCGATTTATATTTTGAAGTACTAACTTAATTCCATCCCCTTTTCAGGCCAATCTTCTTGCCTCTGAGGGCATGCATAGGTTGATCCTGACAAGCAAGGGATTGATTCAGAATAAGATCAACTCTTGGCTGAAAGGAATCAGCTTCATCTCCCAGTGCTAGAGGCCAAAATCGCTCAAATGGATGAGCTCGAGGCCCGACTGTAATAGCTGAACAAGATAGCATGGGTCATATACGATATTGTGAACCTTAAATCACATCAAACAAAATAGAAAACACGAATCGCATCCCAATTTAAGCCTATTGAAACTAATGAATTTCCAACTTATACAATCGATGCAGAAACATATCAAATCAACTCCGATTAAACCCAAATTTTGCACAGAAGTCATAAATAAATAAACGGACCTATTTTATCTTTCAGAACCAAAATTCGAGCACAGTAACTACAAAGTCAACTTTTGGTCAAACTTCCTAACTCTCCAGACTTCCATTTTTCCAACTTTTGCCAATTCAAGCCAAAATCACATGCGGACTTCCAACTCAATATTCGACACGCTTCTAAATCCAAAATCATCCTACAGAGTTATCGAAATCATCAAAACCCCATTTCGGAGTCATTTACACATAAGTCAATATCCGGTCACTCTTTCAACTTGGGCTTCCAACCTTGAGACTAAGTGTCTCAACTCATTTCGAAACATCTCCGGAACCAAACCAACCACCCCGGAAAGTCACATAACAATAAATGACCAAAGATTAAGCAATAAATGGTGGAATAACATCAAAGTGTAAATTGAACCCTTAACTAGAAACTCAATAGTTTCGTAGACCATAACCAAAGTGTAAATTACATAGTGTAGTATAGGTGTCCTAGTGTACCTTAAATACTAAGTGACGACTCTAAACTCTAATTAACCTTGTAAAGTTCCATAAGTTGTATTTTGTCCTAGCTCATGTAAAATAGATTGCAACAATTATCACAACCAAGCTATAATCAGTTGGGAATGGCCCTATGTGGTGCATATACTGTATTATGACTACAACCGCCAAGCTATAATCGGTTAGGAATGGCCTTATGTGTATAATGACCCGAATGGTCGTTTTGAGCTTTAGAGTTCTGTTCAATGGTTTGAGGTCTTGAGTGGCTTCATAATGTGTAATATGACTTGCTTGCATGGTCGGATTCAATTTTCGGATGTTTCGGGATTTATTTGAATGAGTGATTCTTATTTTAGAAGTTTAAGTTGCAAATATTGACTAACGTTTGACTTTTGTGAAAATAACCCCTAAAATGTGTTTTGATGACTCCAGTAGGTTTGTATCGTGATTTTGGATTTAGGCGTATACCCGGAATTAAATTCGAAGGTCCCTAGGTTGATTTGGTTTGTTTGCCTAAAGTTGGCAATTTAAAGGCTTAGATTTTGATAAGTTTTATCATAGGTTGATTTCATGGCTATCGAGTTCGGATTTTGGTTTTAGGACTTGGAATAGGTTTGTTTTGTTATTTGGAACTTATCTGCAAAGTTTGGCGTCATTGCAAGTTGATTTAATAGGAATCAGACGTGTGTTTCAATTTTTATAAGTTCTTGGGTTTCATATAAATTTCATGTGTTTTGAAGGTCTAAGTCATGGTTTCAGATGTTATTTTGATGGTTTGATCATAAGTTCTTGGAGCCCCAAGGGCTCGGGTGAGCTTCGTCATATTTCGGAGTGTTTGAAGATTTTCAATTTTTGCTTGTGTTTGAATAAGTGTTGCAGATCTCGCAAAAGCGAGATTTTGTTTACATTTGCGACCTCCTCATTTACAAGGAGGGAGCTGCATTTGCAATGATAAATGAAGCCTGTTAGGTTTGTTGTAACGACCCGGCTGGTCGTTTTGAGTATTGTAGACCCATTCCCCATTTATTGCTTATTCTGTGCTCACTTTTTGTTATGTGTTCGTTCCGTAGATGTTTCGAAATGAGTTAGGACACTTAGTCCTAAGGTTGGAAGCCTAAGTTAAAAAAATTAACCGGCTATTGACTTATGTGTAAATGATTGCGGAATAGAGTTTTGATGATTTTGATAGCTCAGTAGGGTGATTTTAGACTTTGAAGTGTGTCAGGATATTGATTTGGAGGTCCGTAGGTGATTTTTGTTTGAATTGGAGAAAGTTGGGAAAATAGAAGTTTGGAGAGTTGAGAAATTTGACCAAGAGTTGACTTTATGGTTACTGGGCTCGGATTTTTATTTCGGAAGTTGGAATATATTCGTTGTATCATTTATGACTTTTGTGTAAAATTTTGGTTCAATCGGAGTTGATTTGATAGGCTTCGGCATCGATTGTAGAAGTTAAAAATTCATTAGTTTCAATAGGCTTGAATTGGGGTGCGATTCGTGTTTTTATATTGTTTAATTTGATTTGAGGCCTCGAGCTCATCCTATCTTGTTCATTAGTTTCAGGACAATTTTTTGATATTGTTTGATGTGTTTGATGTGATTTAATAGCAGTTATAGAACCTTAAAGAAGCAAAGGCTAAGTGGGTTGAGCTTCACGATATTGTGACTGTTGCTGTCGAACGTGAGTCAGCCTTCATGGAATAAGTTAATAACTTGGAGGCTGGCTTGCGTGCAAAAATCGAGGAGCCCAATGTTTCCAAGGAGAGGAGGGAGAAAATGGAAGAGAGAATCAAGAGAGTCATGGAGCACAACTGACTTCACTCAACCACCAACGTTGAGCTTGATTCCAAAATTAGCATAATGAAGGCTGAAAATTAACAGCTCCAAGCCAAAATTGACAAGCTCCGAGCCAAACTCCAAGACCAAGAAGATTCCTTTGTCTTCAAGAAAACATACGCCATGTATCATATGAAGAGGAAGACTTTGGAGGATGCTAAAGAAGGCATTGTCAACATCGATGGCTGCTGTTGATACCCAATTTTTCCCCTAATTATTTTTTCATATATAAGCACACCCAAGAGTTTTGGCATTTTTAAATAATTTTTAAACCAATTTATTGCCTTTTTAATATAACAAAATCCAATAATTATTCCTAAAAGTATCATTTTTGGTGAACAACTCATTTTATTCTCACATTTACACCAAAATATAATTAAGGTAATTTTTGCATATTTTTACGAATTTATTTGGCATTTTTAAAGCTAAATTGCATGCAATTGCAATTATAGCCTATATTGCGATTAATGGCATTTTACAATTATAAAATTATTTCCAGTATTTTCAGATTAATGTTTATATATTATTAATTAGTTCAGTGCTTTTAATTTGTTTAAATCATTTTTTAACTATTTTTATATAAATTAAAGGGGAAAATCGGCTATTTAACACATAGCCATTTCAATTGCAAATATAGCATCAATTTAATCCCCAATTGAGCCCAAAATACCCAGCCCAATTACCACTTGCAAGCGGATCCATATCCCTTTCATGCCATACCCAACCCGGTCCCCATTTAACCCGCTCAATCTCAGCCGTTGATCTAAACTCCCCTCTTCCCTTTCCTTTTTAATTCAAACAACCCCTAAACCCTATCTCATTTTTTCTCGACCGCCGCCTCTGAATCCCCTCCTCTCTCAACTCACCTCAAACCCTAGCCACCGCCTCTCACTGAAACCCTAATCTATGGCTTCTCAGGCTCATCAGAGGCATATACTAGCCTCTCATGGTTTTTAAGTGCTCGTTTCTAAGGTCCTATGACCAGGTCTTGAAGGGTTTCAACCAAGCCTTGGCTCAATGACTATTCTCCGGTCGTCTTCAACCTTTGTCCGCCCAGTCATGGCTATTCGAGTTCGACCTTCGACTTTCCTGCTCAGATCGATGGTTTCCAAAGCCTTTCTCATCACCTGGGTTTCTTACTAAACCCTAATCTCATAGGTTCCTTCGATTTATATTTATATCTTCTCCGAATCTATGTGTGTGCGAACCTTCTATGCATTTTTCTAGAAGTTTCTTTAATTTTTGCTTTCAGAAACTCTTTATTCTTCAACTAGGGTTTCATGTCAAGTTATTTCAAATCTCTTCTCTGATTCTCAACATGTTTTACTATGTTTTGTTGTTTTCTATCTGAGTTAGCATGTTGAAAACCCTAATTTTTGGGATTTTGTTTCTTAGTCTGTTTGGTAATATTCGTTTGATTTACCTTATTTTTATTTGAGTTAGCATGTTGAAAACCCTAATTTTGGGATTTTGTTTGAGTTTTTGTTTGTTAATATTCGCTTGATTTACCCTTCTTCTATACCTGAGTTAGCATAGTGAAAGCCCTAATCTTTTAGGGCTTATCCGAGATTCTAAATTTATTTATTTGTTTATCTGCTTATCTCCTCTAAACTTGATTGATTTTCGAAAACCCTAGTTTCTTTGGGGACTATTCGATTTCTTTGAAATTGTTTGTGCAACTCGTATGGTTTTCACTCAACTCTTTGCATGCTCCTAATCTTCTTCTCTATTGTTAAACACTGAAACCTGACTATCATGCTTCGAGTGTTTTCTTTTGAGCTACTACTATATGTAGTTCTTTTGCCATAGCTTGGCTTCGTGTGTCTATTACTTGTGCATTCATTTATATACTGAGTTCCTTCTGTGATTGATTTTTTTTTTTCAAACTCGTAATTGATTTCAAAACTTTTCCTTTCGTGAAATTCTAATTTTTACTCTCCTGTCAAGGGTTAATTGATTTGCTTTCCTTGTTTGGACTTACTAAACTCGTTCCAAAAACAAGTACAATCCTGTATTTGGACTTAAACACCCATTGTATGATTTTACTACTCCTTTTATGGAAACAACCATTCTGCTTACAAACTGATTTACTTTCCTTATCTTGACCCTGTTAGTATCCATTTGAACAATAATCCCTTGATTAAAGGGAAGTCTTGTATTAATTGATTCTGACTTGAGATTGTTTCCATGTTTGTGTTAAAAATTTACTTATTACCTTATTCTTTACTCGTTTTCAAAACTGTAAATACCCTATTCTCTTTTCTTTACACGAACAACTGGAGTTCCAAAAAAAATACACTCTTACTCTTAAAGCTCTCTCTTTCTTTACTGCTACTTGTGTTGTTGCTTTGTCTAGCCGGCTGAAAGCCAAGGCTAAACTGTGGACTCTTGTTTGCTTCACCTTCTGCACTTTGCTTCTCTATTGGTATGTCCTAGTTAATTTACAATCCTCAACAACAACATGTTTTCTTTTATTCCTCCAGTTTGTCATTCCTATCTACTTCCACTCATGTTTCTGCAATCTAGATATGACACTAGCATGTTGTACTATGTTCTCTTTCCCTTGTAAATTAATATTTGTCTATGTGTGTGCACTCTGTCAGTCATTTGTTATGAATCCCAAACCCCTGTATCCCCTTATTTGCTTTAAGTTATGGCACAGAAATATGGCAATATTTGAAGTTATTGTCCATAGATATGAACTGGACCTTTTGGGCCCTAAGCTTTGTCAATTTCCCATCCCTACCCCCTTTTCATTGCACGTGCACTTTACTCTTAAAACTTAGGTTCTGCCCCTCTTGTGTGAGCCTTGCCTTGGGACCCCTGGGCTCCCTCTGAACTTGGACACATAAGGGTCGGCCCTTCCACACTGCACAACTCAATTTCTGATTAACATCTTGGGTGTATGCACTGCCTGGGATTCCTGAAATCCCTTGGATCTCTGAAACACCCTAGATGAGAGAAGGCTTGGAAATCTGGATCTCGGAGTTGGCTCAATCTCATACTATTAGGCATTAAGTCTGAATTAGGCTGCTCGGATATAGCTGAGGATTCTTGATGTATATTTTTTTAAATTCCAGTTTTATTTTGGGGTTGTAATAACTTGTATAAACTCGGGGATTTAGTGAAAAGGATAGGGGATTTATTTCTTATGCACTAAGGGTAGAGATCATGCCTATAGGGATTTATCTATGATTTCTACAAATTCACACATAGAGATCATGCCTATAGGGTTAACTTCTGACTTGTGCAACTCCACGCATAGAAATCATGCCTATAGGTTTAACTTCTTAATTTCTGCAATAAAGCATGTA
>MU739709.1:6806-59668 GCA_026770625.1 Nicotiana glauca
TGTTCTTTTCTTTCTTTAATTAATTAAAAACCTAAACTAAATTCCTAAATTAATTCAAATTGGAAAATTAAGCTAATTATCTAACTATGTAAAAATGATCATTTTTTTTTATTTTTGATTAATAGCACAATTAGCTCAATGTAATTAATTCCTAAATACAAATTAAACCTAAGGTGGCATGATTAAAATGTGACATTTTTTATGGTTTTTTTTTGTTTTTCTATGATTTTTTTAAAAATGTTAAAAAATGCATGCAATGCAACTAAATAAAAAAAAAAATCCTAAAAATCAATTAAAATTATTTTAGTCTATTTTTTAGGAGTTATCTTCATGCAGGGCAAAAATTACATGCTTACAATGGCATTATGCACTTAACGTGCTTGCGATTGAAATTCGATATTTTTATTGTAATGAACAGATTTAGCTAGAAGTGCAATCTCCTTATGTGAGATCTATGTATGGATCGGGTGGCACGCCGCCATAGGTATGTTATTTGGATCGGGTGTTACGCCGCCATGGGTATGTTATTTGGATCGGATGGCACGCTGCCATGGGTATGTTATTTGGATCGGGTTGCGAACTACAACAGTGTAATGTCGAGTCTCGTCCTCTATATGTTTTTTTATTGTTTGTTTCACTTCCTATCTTCTAACGAAGGTCCGAACTAGTGCGGGGGTTAGGTAATTCCTTCCAGAGTTCGATTTTCGTTTGTGTTGTGTTCGGATTGGTGGACTATTGGCACATTGTGGATTCATATGAGACCTGTGATCACATTCGGAGTGGCTTATTGCCTGAGCAGTTCGTACTGGTTAAGATGAGATTGTGGGATTTAGAATCAGTGCAATCTGATTGTATAAAGTATATTATGGAGCGAACATCATTATTTTGTTCAGAATGGGGTAATGTTTCTTGTCAGAAATATAGACCTGATGGTTGGTTGACTCGGCAGTGGATTATGAATTTCGACATCTCATCCGTCGTGGCGGTATTGTTAGAGTTAGGGTAAGACTTGTGTGTCATGATGTGCAACGGGAGCATCTGATTTGTTTAATTTTTGGCTAAGCTAATCGGAAAATATTATTGTTGTCCTATGGATTAGTGATGTAAGGTGTGAATTCAGCAGAGTTATGGAGTCATGTTTGAGTACATCATATAGTGATTGATACGGTAATCGTATGTTGGAAACAGGCCTGGCATAGAATTCCGGATGTTGGAATTGGGTTCTAAGGCTTAATTGCTTGAATAAAAGGGAGTATCTTCAGAACTTATCGAGCTAATGTGCTCAACTGAGCTGTGATAGCACGGGAAGGTGCTTGAGGTGCTAAACAGTGATTTCAGACTACTCTAGTGTAGTTCTCAGCACGTTCGAGGACGAACATATGTTTAAGTGGGAGAGAATGTAACGACCCAATCGATCGTTTTGAGCCCTAGCGCGTCGTTCAGTAGTCTGAGGCCATGAGCAGCTTCATTTAAGGTATTGTGACTTATTCGCATGGGTGGAATTTAAATTCAGGAAGATCGGAGTTAAATTTAATTGGAAATTCTCATTTGATAAGCTTAAAGTTGAAAGAATGAACTTGGAGTGGATTTTTGAGTAAACGACCTCGGAATCAGGATCTGAAGGTTCCAGTAGTAATATCGGACTTGGGCGTATGCCCGGTTCGGGTTTTGAATAACCCTAGAATGTTTTGGTGCCTATTGTGGAAGTTAGCATTTTGGAAGAAATTTCTTAAGTTTTACTTGGAGTGCATTTCAGTGTTATCAATGTTGGTTTGGGATTCCGAGTCTGGGAATATCTCTGTATGGTGATTCTAGAGTTGGGAGCGTGATCGGAAGTTAATTCGGAGGTCCGTAGGTTCTTTTGGAGCAATTTGGCTAAAGTTAGAATTTGAAGGTTTTTCAGAAGTTTGACCGGAAGTGGACTTTTTGATATCGGGGTTGGAATCTGATTCCGGAAGTTGGAGTAGGTCCATAATGTCAAATATGACTTGTATGGAAAATTTAAGGTCAATCAGACGTGATTTGATAGGCTTAAGCATCGGAAATAGAAGTTGGAAAGTTCAAAGTTCATAGAGCTTGAATCGGGGTGTAATTCATGGTTTTAGTGTTGTTTGATGTGACTTGAGGCTTCGAGCAAGTCCGTAACGTGTTATGTGATTGGTTGGGGTCCCGGGGGCCTCCAGTGGATTCCGGATAGTTAACGGATCGAAAAATGGATTTTTGGGAAGGCTGGTGTTGCTGGTATTTCCGCTTCTACGGAAATGGGACCACAGAAGCGGCCCCGTTGAAGCGGTTGGGAGTGAGGTGAGCTAGGACCGCAGAAGCGGTTCCGCTTAAGCGGAAATTAGACCACAGGAGCGGTCCAGCCAAATTTGTCCAGAACCGTAGAAGCGGCCCAAAACTGCAAAAGCGGTTTCCGCAGAAGCGGCAATGGCACCGCAGAAGCGGAAATGTCTTGAGGCAGAGGGGTTGTTTTAAGTCGGATTTTGGTAATTTCTTCTTTATTTCTTCATGGCCCGGGCTATTTTTGGGGAGCTTCAAGAGAGAATTTTATCGTCAATGTTAAGGTAAGTTATTCGTACCTATTTTGAGTTAAATATATTAATTATGTATTTTAGTATGAAAATGGGTAGAAAATTGAGGTTTTGGTGGGAAACCTAGAAAATTATAATATTGGAATTTAGCCATGATTTTGAGTATGAAATTAAGAGAAAATTATATACTTGAGTTCCTAAGGTCATGGGTAACCTTTATCTTCGAGAAATTTTGGATTTTCGGGCACGTGGGCCCAAGGGAATTTTTGTCAACTTTTCGTTCGGGGTTAGGAATTATTATAAATTTGGTTGTAAAGTATAATTGATCATATATTAATGGATTTATATGATCGTTGGCTAGTTTTGGAGCATTGTACGTTTGTGCATGTCTTCGGAAGAATGTAGAATGCCGGTTGCGAGTCTTCGGAGCGAGTTGAGTCTCCTTTCTAATCTTGTGAGGGGGAATTTACCCCATAGCTGAGTTAAATTGGTTATGTGCTCCTATTTGTGGGGGCTATGTATGCACGAGGTGACGAGAGTCCGTGCGTAGCTACTATCATGCTGTTGTCCGGGTAGTGTAAGACCCAAAAAACATGTTATACTTGGATAATTATGAACTCATCGATGACTTGAATTGTTTAAATCACCTTTGATTAGTAAACGAATTTAAAAAGAGATTTAATATTAAATTTTCCCCGAAATGTTAAAAAGAGAAATTTGTCTATTTGGTTGATTATCCCCGATAAGCTCTTAATTTCCTACTTGAGCATGTATTTTATGTGTGCCTGCGTCGCATGGATGATTCGCGAGAAGGATATGTGTTTATTTATGGAACGGGCCGAACGCCTCAGTGAGAATACATGCATCTATGGTTTGTGCCGCTCGACCCTCGGCAGTGCACAATTTATATTCCTATTGGAGCGGGCCGTCGACCTCGGCATGATTTGCACATGTTTATCTGTTACTTGAAAATTGTAAACGTGGAATTGGCCCTACGTGGCTTGATATAAACCGATAAGATTATAAAGAACAGACTTTAGAAGCCCTTGATTTATTGATGAAGGTGTTAACCTGTTTTCTGGCTTCACAATCGGAACTACTATACAAATCCATGACCATCCTCGCACTTATAGAATATTGCTTATTGACCTCTAGTGAGTGTCGGAGTTGGACATCTCGTCTCTACCCCTTCGGGATTAGGTGGGATACTCACTGAGTACACATTGATTACATGCTCATACTACACTTCTGTGTATTTTTGTTGCACAGGTATATATACCTCTAGCAGCCTATTGGCCGTAGCAGCATGGATGATGCTGGGACTAGGTGAGCTGCATCATTTGAGATGACCCGCAGCCAGTGTAGTTCCTTTCAGCATTTTATTATTTATTCCCTATCTTCTGTATTTCGGACAAATATTGTATTTTATTTTCCTTAACAGTAGTTGCTCATGCAATTGTGACACCGGATTTTTGGGATGGGTTTCAACGGATTTGTACAAATTGTTATTATTTAAATTTGAATTCAAGTAGTGAACTTTTATTTATGAAAATGGAAGGAAAAACCTTATATTTTCAAAAGTATTAAAAGTGGAATTTACTGATAATTTAGTTGGCTGGCCTGACAGAGGTGTCCGATGCCACCACGACCCTTAGTGGATTTTGGGTCGTGACACTACCCTCACCACCAAAAGAATTATGAAAATTAACATCATCTAAATTAGCATGATTCTCCCCGTGAACAATCCATATATAATAATTTTCTACAAACCCGTTCTTGTAGAGATGAACTTTAACTTCGTTTGATTTCAATAACTTAACACACTTACATTTCAACCAAGGACACCTAATCCCTCCTCCAATAAGAATATCATCAAGTGTTTGAGCCTTAACAATGAATTCAGCAATCCCTTCAATAAATTCATCCATGAACCCCCCATGATTAGGATGATTCACATTATAGATCCATCTACGATGCACAAATTCCATCTACACAAATAAAAATATATAAATGAGATATTTAAAATAATTTAATTTATTTAAAATGGTTACAAAGTTATATTCTTTCAAAGGTTCATTTTAGATATATACATATCATTGTGTCAAAGCAAATTAATTTATATATATTATTTTTTAAATTAATATTTTGTAACACTCGAGATCTCACATTAAGTCCTATTCCAAATAATATAAGTCTTTTAATATACTAATTAAATTTGAATAGCTTTTTAAATGTTCATATAATCTAAATTAACTAATGATTTCTCATACAAAAGAAACACTCATAATTAACAATTATTTAAACTATTTCAACATATAAAAATTAAAGAATTCAAATAGAATATAAAAATTAAGGCATTTAATTTAAAGAGCATACTTATTTAATTGTAACGACCTGATCAGTCGTTTGGAGCTCTAGCGCATCGTTCAGCAGTTTGAGGCCATGAGCAGCTTCATATCAGGTATTATGACTTTTGCGCATGGTCGGAATTGAATTCCGGGAAGTTCGGAGATGATTTGAAAAGAGAATTCTCATTTCGAAAGCTTTAAGTTGAAAGAATTGACTAAGAATGGATTTTGAGCGAACGACCTCAGAATCGGGATTTGAAGGTTCCAACAGGTTTGTATGATGATATTAAACTTGGGCGTATCTCCGGATCGGGTTTTGAAGAACCCAGGAATATTTCAGCACCTATTGTGGAAGTTAGCATTTTTAGTGTAATTTCATAAGTTTGGGTTGAAGTGCATTTCAGGGTTATCAATGTCTGTTTGGGATTTTGAGTCTAGGAATAGCTCCTATGGTGATTCTGGAGTTGGGAGTGCGATCGAAAGTGAATTCGGAGGTCCGTGTGTCATTTTGGAGTCATTTGGCTAAAGATAGGAATTTGAAAGTTTTTTGAAAAGTTTGACCGAAAGTGGACTTTTTGATATCAGGGTCAGATTCTAATTCCTAAATTTGGAGTAGGTCTGTAATGTCGAATATCACTTTTATGCAAAATTTGAGGTCAATCGGACGTGATTTGATAGGTTTTGGCATCGAATGTAGAAGTTTGAAGTTCTAAAGTTCATAAAGTTCGAATTGGGGTGTGATTCGTGAGTTTGGCGTTGTTTGATGTGATTTGAGGCCTCAAGCAGGTCCACATCATGTTTTGGGACTGGTTGGCATGATTGGTTAGGGTCCCGAGGGCCTCGGGTGGATTCCGGGTGGTTAACGAATCGAACCAAAATTTGGAGGAAGGGCTGTAGCTGTTGCCTACTGGTGTAACCGCGCCTGCGAGACTTGTGCCGCAGGTGCAGAGATGCAGAAGTGGCCTCTGTGACGTAGAGGAAGAAATGGGCTGGCTAGGCTGGGACCACAGGTGCGTGGAATTTGACCGCATCTGCTCAAGCACAGAAGCGAGATGGAGGACTACAGAAATGGTGATTGCCGCAGGTGCGATGGAGGCTCCACAGATGCGGACTCGCAGAAGCGTCAAGGAGTCCGCAGGTGTGGAAGTTGCTAGGCAGAATTCATTAAATAGCGGGGTTTGGCCATTTTGTTCATTTTTCTGTATTTTGGTGCGATTTTAGTGCTTCTTGAGAGGGGCTTCCACCTAGCAACTTGTAGATAAGTTAATCCTTCCTATTATGAGTTAAATACATTGATTATGTGTAGATTTTAACATGAAAATTAGTGGAAAGCTTGGGGTTGTGGGACAAACCTAGAAAATTGGTATTTTTTATTTTGATAATGATTTTGGATGTGAAATTAAGAGTAAATTATATATTTGAGTTCGTACGGTTATGGGTAAAGTTTATCTTCGAAAATTTTAGAATCGGCGCGTTTTTGTCAACTTTTTGATCGGGGTTAGGAATTGTTATAAATCGGATCATTAGGAGTAATTGGCATATATTAATGGATTTGCATAATTATTGGCAAGTTTAGAAGCATTGTGCATCGATTTGAGTCTTTTGAAGGGCGTTGAATGCCGATTATGGAACTTCGGAGTGTGATGAGTCTCCTTTCTAACTTTCTAAGAGGGAATTGTCCCCATAGGTGAATTAATTAGATTTTTACTCCTATTTGTGGGGGCTACGTACGCACGAGGTGACGAGAGTCCATGCATAGCTACTATTATGTTTATGTCCGAGTAGTCTAGACCCAAAAACATTCTATACTTGGAATATTTGTAACCCTATTTACAGTTTGAATTGCTTAAATCACATGGAATTAGCAAATGAATTTCTAAAAAGGATTAAACTTCATTTCTTTAAATTGTTAAGAGAGAATTGGCTTTTCTTTGGATAAATTTCTCCTTGATGAGTACTTGATTGATTGTTTGAATGTGTTTATATATTGTGGAACGGGTCGAACGCCTCGGTAGATTAAATAGATGCATCTATGGTTCGCTCCATTCGACCCTCTGGGAGTGCACATTTTAAATATTGTTGGATCAGGCCGTACGTCGTCGGCATGATTTGCACATGCTTGTATTGCTTGCCTTGAAATTTATTGAAGTGATATTGTTTTGTTTCCAGTTTGAGAATAAATGTATAAATGATGAAAATTGATTTGTGAATTTCCTATAAAAGAAAGAATTGCTTACTTGTTTCACTCTACTGAAATACAATCATGTTTATGTAAATCCTCAATTTGTTACACTATTGATTTATCGTTATTGGACCACTAGTAGTGTAAAAGTCGAACTCTCATCTATACTTATTCGAGATTAGGTGGGATACTTACAGACTACATGTTATTTTTGTACTCATGCTACACTTGCTGTGCATTTTATTGCACACACATATGCATCTCTAGCAACCTAGTGGGCGTAGCATCATGGTACGGACACCCAGGTGACCTACACCTCTCGAGAAGACCAATAGACACCAGAGTCTCCTTCAGATATCCATATTTTCTTTTTTTTCCTATTTGTATTTCGGGCAGTTGTTGTATTATAGTATTTCCTAGAGATAGCTCATGCACTTATGACACCGGGTTCTGGGATGGTTACGAGATTTGTTCAATATCAAATTTGCTAAAGATATCATCTTGTTTCAGTGAATTTCATTATTTATTGTTTAATGTATGAAAGGAATGATTTCAATAAGTCCTAAAATGAGAATTTAAAAAATTTCTTGGTGTTGGCTTGCCTGACAGCGTGTCCGGCACAACCATGACCCTTAATGGATTTTGGGTCGTGACAACTTGGTATCAGAGCGCTAGGTTGCCTTAGGTCTCACGAGTCATGAGCAAGCCTAGTAGTTGTGACGACCCGGCCGGTCGTCTTAAGGATTAACACCCCGATCCCCTATTAACTATTTTCCCTAAGTTTATTTCTGCTATTTTTGTTTGCCAGGATGTTCGGTTTTGAGTTTCGGAGAGTTTTGGGACATTTAGTCCCTAAATGAGAGCTTAAGTGTTGGAAAGTGGTCCGTAGTCAGAAAATATGAAGACGGCCTCTAAATGGAAATCTGATGTTTTCGTTTGCTCTGTTGGGTGATTTTGTGGTTGGGAGCGTATTCGGATTGTGTTTTGGAGGCCCATAGCTAATTTAGGCTTGAAATGCCGAAGTTTGAATTTTTGGAAATTTCTGGTTCAATAGTGAGATTTTGATCCGAGGGTCGAAATGGAATTCTGCAAGTTGCAGTAGTTCTGTCATGTCATTTGGGATGTGTGTGTAAAATTTCAGGTCATTTGGATGGGCTTTGGTAGACTTTTTGATCAAAAATGTATTATTAGAGTTTTTGGATATTTAAGCTTGAATTCGATGAAAAATAGGTGTTTTGATGTTGTTTATGGCATTTCGAAGATTGGGACGAGTTTGAATGATGTTATGGGATATGTTCGTATGTTTGGTTGAGGTTCCAGGGGCCTCGAGTGTAATTCGGACGCTCAATGGATCATTTCAAGTTGTTAAAATATATTGCAGATTTTTGCTCAGTTGTTGCGGAAGGGCTTTACCCTTCGCGTTCGTGAGCGAATCACTTCGTTTGTGAAGAGACAGTAAGAATAGATGTGAATCTTTCTTACGTATTCGCAAGTTTGACTCTGCGTTCGTGAAGGGGTAGCAATGTTGAGCATCGCGTTCGCGGGGATGGCACCGCATTTGCGTAGACAGATGTGGTCAGTTGGGTTCAAGGGGGAATAACCCTTCGCGTTCACGGGACATGTTACACGTTCGCATAGGGCTGGTCAGTGGAAGCTTCGCGTTCGCGGTATTCATGTCGCATTCGCACAGAAGAATGTTTTTGTCAATGATTTCTTGTGCTTCGCGAATGCGATGCCTTGACAGCATTCGCGATGCATTAAATAGTTGGGCAGATATAACACTTCAAAAATGAGGGTTTAGCCATTTTTACCAAAACTTAGGCTTGGGAGCTCGAATTTGAGCGAGATTTCGAGGGTTTTTCAGAGACATCGATTGGGTAACGATTCTAAACTCCTTTTTTCTTGTAACCCACTAGTCTAAGAATGAATTCCTCCTTTAATTTCGGATTTTGAAAGAAAATTTTATAAAAGTTCATAGGCCGAATTGTTGAGTTTTGATGGGGATTTCGACATTCGATTTGAGAAATTTTTATATGGTTAGATTCGTGCGAGTGTGAGGATTGTAAAAATATTTATTTCACCCAATTCTGAGATGTTGGCCTAAGGGGCATTTTGGTCATTTTACCTAATTTCGCGTCTCAGCTTTAAATTAAATCGTAGAATCAGTTGCTTGAGATGTTATTTACATTATGTAATTGAATTGAATAAATTCTGGCCATTTGGAGTCGGATACTCCTGGTAAATGCGTGATTTTTAGTTGATTCGAGCAGGTTCGAGGTAGGTGGCTTGTCTAACCTTGTGTGGGGGACCTTTTCCCCTTAGGATATGATATTTGGTGATTGAATGCCTTGTACGTAAGGTGAAAAGCATGTACTTGAGCTAATTGTTGGAAATCCGGTTTTACTTTAAGTTCTTAAACTGAGTTCTTTTCTTACTTGATTTATTGTACTTGCAAATATAGCCCGTGTTATTTTAGAAGTGTGTGATTAGTTGGATTAATTTCGTATTCGCTTAAACTACCTTAATTACATTACGTGAAAAAGGTTAGGCTAGAATTTACTATTTACATATTACAGACTTAGTATTTATTTTGATGTCTGTGAGCTGCTATTGTGTGTTTTAAATTGGGACTACGGGATGGAATCCCAGGAGATCCCCTGTGCGTATTTGTGATCTGGATTGAGGTGCAGGATACCAAGAGATCGCTTGCACGTGCATTGAGGATACCAAGTGATCCTCGGGATAGCAAGAGATCCCTAGCTTATGTATTGAGGATACCAAGAGATCCCTGGAGTGTATATTGAGGATACCACGAGATCCCGATTATTAACTTGCTATGAGGGTATTTTCATCTACATTGCCTATATCTCTATTTCTGTTGTTGCACTATTTTTACACTATGTAGGTCTTATTATCGACTCTCAGTTTTCCTGCTTATTGCCCTGTCATTTCATTATATATATATATATATATATATTTATCTCAGTAGGGCCATGACCTTCCTCGTCACTGCCCACCCGAGGTTAGGCTTGGCACTAACTGAGTACCGATATGGTGTACTCATGCCCTTTCTGCATATGTTTTTCATGTGTATATCCAGGTACTGCTGCACAGTCTTATCATCCTTGAGGCAGGGAGCACTTTGGAGACATCGAGGTACATCTGCCGCATCCGCAGACCGAAGAGTCTCCCTCTTTACTCTATCTGTAGTGTTAGCCCTTCTATCATACTATTGATGTATACATATTTGGAGATTAGAGCACTTTACTGAATTCCTTCTAGCTTGTGTTCCCATGAGTTTCCGGGTTTTGGGATGATATCGTAGGCTTCTGTGATGTTGAGTCGTATATGCCGAGCAGAATTTATATACAGTTTCCTCCTAGTTTTTCCATTTTAAATTATTTATTTCTGCAAGTTATTTTTTTTTCGCTTTGTTAGGCTTACCTAGTCGTAGGGACTAGCTGCCATCACGACATATTCACGGAGGGCAAACTTGGGCCGTGACAAGTTGGTATCAGAGCTCTAGGTTCATATGAGTCACGGAACACAGGCCAGCTTATTAGAGTCCCGCAGATCGGTACGGAGACGTCTGTACTAATCTAGGAGAGGTTATGTAACTGTTAGGAAAAATTCAACCTCATTTGATTTCCTTGTCATGCGAGATTATGACATCACAACCAAATTTCTATCTTTCAAATCTCTCACAGATGGTGAAGACACATGCTACTCGAGATAATGAGGCACCTGCACCCCATACTGCAGGCGTCAGAGGTCGGGCCGGGGTAGAGGCTGAGGACGCGCTTGTGGTGCAGCCAGAGCACCTGCCTGAGCTACAGCCGAGGCACGAAGAGTAGAGCCAAAGTCCAGACACCTAATATGTCTGCCACTACTACTCCAGCACTCTAGGAAACTTTGGCATAGTTTATGAGTATGTACACCACTTTGACTCAGGCAGGTTTGCTTCCCTTTGCTGCAGCCACATCCCAGGCCGGGGGAGAAGTACAGACTCCCGCTGCCTGCACTTCTGAGCATCGAGTGCATATTGAGAAGGTCCCAAAGGTTATACCAATACCGCCTGCAGTACCAATTTATACCGAGGATGGGGCACCAACTTCAGAGGATGAGCAACGGAGACTTGATAGGTTCGAGAAATATGATCCTCCGGTATTCAATGGTTAGCAACATAGGATGCCTTGGGATTTCTGGAGGAGTGCTACCGTATTCTCCATATTATGGGCATATCAGGATTAAGGGGGGTTTCCTTCACTACTTTCCAGCTTTGAGGATCTGCCTATCTGTGGTGGCGTGCTTATGAGTTAGACAGTCCGGATGAGGCAGCTTCCCTGACTTGGGCTTAGTTTTCAGATATGTTCACGAGGGAGTATGTGCCCCAGAGTCTTAGGGATGCTTGGCATACGGAGTTTAAGCATTTGTGCCAGGGTACTATGACCGTCTCGGAGTATGTTGTCCGTTACATTGACTTGGCAAGACATGCCCCAACTTTGATCTCTACGGTTCGTGGGAAGGTTTACCGGTTCATTGAGCGGCTTATTCCCAGCAACAGATCTAGCATGGCTCATGAGTTAGAGATGGATATATCTTATCAGTAGGTGGTGAGCATCGCTAGGAGGATTGAGGGTATGCATGCTACAGATAGAGAGGAGAGGGAGGCCAAGAGGTCTCGAGAGTCGGGCCATTTTTCTAGTGCCCGTGCCCCAATGGCAGGTCGTCATGGAAGGGGTCATATGAGTCGCCCCGTTCATTCAGCTTTTCCAGCAACCAGTGGTATTCCAGCTCCGCCTAGGCCTTAGGAGCCTTATTATGAACCTCCATTCTCTAGTGTGCATCCTGCACATGATGCTTCCGGTGGTTAGTCCAATAGACCTGGCCCGAGCCAGTCACAGTTGTCACGTCCTCCCAGAGCTTGTCTTGAGTGTCGTGAAACACGCCATGTGGTGAGGGATTTCCTGAGACTTGGTAGGGTTGCACCCCCATAGACCCATCAACCGCAATGTACCCCGTAGAGCTCTCAGGCTCTGGTTCAAGCACCAGCTGCCACTCCTCCAGCCCAGCCAACCAAAGGTGGAGGTTGGGGAGGTAGAGGTTGCCCTTAAAAGGGAGGCCATACCAGATATTATGTTCTTCTATGTTGTACTAAGGCCGCCACCTCCGATTTTGTTATAATAGGTACCATATTGGTCTGTTACAGAGATTCATCCGTTCTATTCGATCCAGGCTCTACTTACTCTTATATGTCTTCTTATTTTGCTCCGTATTTTGGGGGTACCTCAGGATCCTTTGAGGTACACAGTTTATGTTTCTTCTCCTGTTGGAGATTCTCTTGTTGTGGATCGCGTTTACCGGTTATGTTTGGTTATTTTTGGTGGTTTTGAGACCAGAGATGACTTATTATTGATTAGTATTATTGATTTTGATATTATTTTAGGCATGGACTAATTGTCGACCCACCATTCTATTCATAATTGTCACGCCAAAACTATGACACTGGTTATGCCAGATGTACCGTGTATTGATTGGAGGGGTGCCTTGGGTCACACTCCCAGTAGAGTTATTTCTTTCCTTAAGATTTATCGTATGGTTGAGAAAGGTTATGACGCGTACTTAGCTTATGTGAGAGATACAAGTATTAATACTCTTTATGTTGATTTAGTCCCAGTAGTACGAAATTTCCCCAATGTATTTCTAGCTGATCTTCCGGGCATGCCACCTGATAGGGACATTGATTTTGGCATTGATCTGTTGCTGGGCTCAACCCATCTCTATCCCTCCATACCGTATGGCTCCTCCTGAGTTGAAGGAGCAATTCTATGAATTACTTGATAAGGGTTTTATTTGGCCTAGTATATCGCCTTGGGGTGCTCCTGTGTTATTTTTGAATAAGAAGGATGGTTCTTTGTGCATGTGTATTGATTACTGCCAGTTCAACAAGGTTACAGTGAAGAACCGTTATCCTTTGCCTCATATCGATGATTTGTTTGACCAGCTTCAGGGCGCACGGGTGTTTTCTAAGATTGATTAGCGCTTAGGTTACCATTAGTTGAAGATTCGAGAGTCCGATATCCCGAAGACTGCTTTTAGGACTCGGTATGGTTATTACAAGTTTTTTGTCATGTCATTTGAGATGAACAATGCCCCATCAGCTTTTATGCATTTGATGCATAGTGTGTTCAGGCCATATCTGGATATGTTCGTCATTGTCTTTATTGAGGATATTCTTGTATACTACCGAAGTCGGGAAGATCATAAGCAACACCTGAGTATAGTGCTTCCGACTCTGAGGGAGAAGCAATTGTATGCAAAGTTCTCAAAATGTGAGTTTTGGTTGGATTCCGTGGCCTTCTTGGGTCATGGTCTCGAGAGAGGGTATTCAGGTGGATCCGAAGAAAATGGAGGACGTGCAGTGTTGGCCCAGACCATTCTCAGCTACGAATATCCGTAGTTTTCTTGGCTTGGCGGGTTATTATGGTCGATTTGTTAATGGGTTTTCGTCTATTGCAGCACCTATGACTAGATTAACCCAAAAGGATGCTCCATTTTAGTGGAGAGGGGAGTGTGAGGCGAGCATTCAAAAGCTTAAGACAGCTTTGATTATAGCCCCAGTTTTGATGTTGCCTACCAGTTCGGGGTCTTATACTGTCTATTATGATGACTCGAGAGTTGGCCTTGAAGCGGTATTGATGTAGGATGGTAGGTTGATTGCCTATGCATCCAGACAGTTGAAGATACATGAGAAGAATTATCCTATCCATGATCTTGAGTGATCTACCATTGTTCATACCTTTAAGATTTGGCGTCATTACTTGTACGGTGTGCCTTTTGAGATATATACTTATCACCGAAGTTTGCAGCATCTGTTCAAGCAGAAGAACCTTAATTTGCATCATAGGAGATGGTTAGAGCTGCTGAAGGATTATGACATCACTATCTTGTATCACCCAGGCAAGACCAGTGTAGTGGCCGATGCTTTGAGCCGCCGGATAGTGAGTTTGTCTTATTTACCAGCAACAGAGAGGCCTATGGCGATGGATGTTTGAGGCTCTTACCATCTAGTTTGTGAGATTGGATCTTTTCAGAGCATAGTCGGGTTCTAGTATTGTGGTCTCTCGGTCGTCCTTGTTCAATCATATCAGGGAGGGTAGTATGATGATCTTTAGTAGCTTGTCCTCAAGACAAAGTGTTGCATGGAGATGCTCGAGATGTGACCATTGGTGATGACGAAGTATTAAGAATGCAGGGTCGAGTTTGTGTACCCAATGTCGATGGGCTTCGGGAGTTGATTCTAGAGGAGGCCCACAGTTTGCAGTATTCCATTCATCCGCATGCTGCGAAGATGTATCAAGATTTGAGGTAGCACTACTGGTGGAGGCAGATAAAGAAGGATATAGTTGGGTTTGTAGCTTGGTGCCTTAATTGTCAGCTGGTGAAGTACGAGCACTAGAGCCTGGGTGGATTGCTTTAGTAGATAGAGATTCCGGAGTGGAAATGGGAGTGGATCATCATGGACTTTGTATCTGGACTCCCATGGACTTTGAAAAAGTTCGACGCTATTTGGGTTATTGTTGATCGGCTGACCAAGTCCGTGCATTTCATCCTTGTATGTACTACCTATTCCTCAAAGTGGTTGGCGGAGATTTATATCTGGGAGATTGTCTGTCTAAATGGTATTCCAATTTCCGTTATTTCAAACAGAGGTACTCAGTTCACATCGCACTTTTGGAGAGTCGTACAACGGGAGTTGGGTACTCAGGTGGAGTTGAGCACAACATTTCACCCTCAAACGGACGGACAGTCTAAGCGCACTATTCAAGTTCTTGAGGATATGCTCTGTATGTATGTGATTGAGGTTGAGGGTTCTTAGGATCAGTTATTGCCATTGGCAGAGTTTGCCTACAACAAAAAGTATCAGTCCATCATTCAGATGGCACCATACTATGCCTTATATTGTAGGCGATATAGATCTCCGGTGGGTTTGTTCCAACCGGGTGAGGCCAGATTACTGGGCACAGATTTGGTTCAAGATGCTTTGGAGGCAGTCAAGGTGATTCAGGATAGACTCCGTATAGCCCAGTCCAGAAAGAAAAGTTATGCCGATCGGAAGGTTTGTGATGTTTCTTACATAGTTGTAGAACGGGTTCAGCTTTGGGTTTCGCATATGAAATGCATTACGAGATTTGGGAAGAAAGGGAAGTTGAGTTCGAGGTTTATTGGCCCTTTTGAGATATTTAGGCAAGCTGGGGAGGTTGCCTATGAGCTTGCCTTACCTCCCAGCCTGGCAGGGGTTCATTCGGTATTTTATGTTTTGATGCTCCGGAGGTATCACGGTGATCCGACGCACGTGTTGTATTTTAGCTCAGTCCAGTTGGAGAAGGATCTATTTTATGTTGAGGAGCCAGAGGCAATATTGGATAGGCCGTCCAGAAAGCTAAGGTCAAGGAACATTGCATCTGTAAAGGTTTAGTGGCGGGGTCAGCCAATGGAGGAGGCGACCTAGGAGACCGAGCAGGATATGCGCAGCAAGTACCCTCATCTTTTGACTACTTCATGTATGTCTCTATGCTCGTTCGAGGACGAACAAATGTTTAAGTGTAGGAGGATGTGACGACCTGGACGGTTGTCTTAATGATAAATTCCCTATCCCCTATTAACTGCTCCCCAATTTTATTTCTACTATTTTGGTTTGCCGGGACGTTCGGTTTTGCGTTTCTGAGAGTTTTGGGACACTTAGTCCTTATATGAGAGCTTAAGTGTTGGAAAGTGGTCCGTAGACAGAACAGTATGAAGACGGCCTCCGAATGGAAATATGATATTTCTGTTAGCTCCTTTGGGTGATTTTAGGATTGGGAGCATATTTCAATTCTATTTTGGAGGCCCGTAGCTAATTTAGGCTTAAAATGCCAAAGTTTGAATTTTTGGAAATTTCCGGTTCGATAGTGAGATTTTGATCCGAGGGTCGGAATGGAATTCTAAAAGTTGCAGTAGTTCCGTCATGTCATTTGGGATGTGTGTGTAAAATTTCAGGTCATTTGGACGGGGTTTGGTAGACTTTTTGATCAAAAATGTATTTTTAGAGTTTTTGGAAATTTAATTTTGAATTCAATAAAAAATAGGTATTTTGATGTTGTTTATTGCATTCCGAATGTTGGGACGAGTTTGAATGATATTATGGGATATGTTCGTAGGTTTGGTTAAGGTCCCGGGGCCTCGGTTGTAATTCGGATGCTCAACGGATCATTTCAAGTTGTTAAAATATTGCAGATTTTTGCTCAACTGTTGCAGAAGGGCTTTACCATTCGCGTTCGCGAGCGGACCAGTGCGTTCGCGAAGAGACAGTGCGGGTAGATGGGAATCTTGCTTATGTGTTCGCGAGTTTTCCTCTGCCTTTCGCGAAGGGGTAGCGATGTTGAGCATTGTATTCACGGGGATGGGACCGCATTCGCGTAGAAAGATGTGGTCAGTTGGGTTTAAGGGGGAATAGCCCTTCACGTTCGTGGGACATGCGACGCGTTCGCATAGGGCTGGTCAGTGGAAGCATCGCATTCACGGTATTCATGTCGCATTCACACAGAAGGACTTTTGGTCAGCAATTTCTTGTGCTTCGCGAACGCGATGCCTTGACTGCGTTTTTGATGCATTAAATACCTGGGCAGACATAACATTCCAAAAACAAGGGTTTAGCCATTTTTACCAAAACTTAAGCTTGGGAGCTCGGATTTGAGCGAGATGTCGAGAGGTTTTCAGAGATATCGATTGGGTGATGATTCTAAACTCCTTTTTGCTTGTAACCCACTAGTCTAAGCATGAATTCCTCTTTTAATTTCGAATTTTGAAATAAAATTTGATAAAAGTTCATAGGATGAATTATTGAATTTTGATGGGCATTTCGACATCCAATTTGAGAGATTTTTATATGGTTAGACTTGTAGGAGTGTGAGGATTCTAAAAACGATAATTTTACCCAATTCCGAGATGTTGCCCTGAGGGGTGTTTTGGTCATTTCCCCTAATTTCACGTCATAGCTTTGATTAAATCGCAGAATCTGTTGCTTGAGATGTTATTTACATTATGTTATTGAATTGAATAGATTCGGGCCATTTGGAGTCGGATACTCGTGACAAAGGCATGGTTTCTAGTTGACTTTGAGCCGATTCAGGGTAAGTGGCTTGTCTAACCTTGTGTGGGGGACCCTTTCCCCTTAGGTTATTATATTTGGTAATTGAATGCCTTGTACGTCAGGTGATAAGCGCATACTTGAGCTAATTTTTGGAAATCTGGTTTTACTTTAAGTACTTAAACTGAGTTCTTTTCTTACTTGCTTTATTCTACTTGGAAATATAGCTCGTGTTAGTTTTGAAGAGTATGCTTAGGTGGAATAATTGCCTATTTGCTTAAACTGCCTTAATTGCACTACGTGAAGCATGTTAGGCTAGTATAGCATATTGGCATGTTAGGTACAGTGAGCGGTATGAAAATTGAAAGTGAGTATCAAGGTTGAGGTCTGGTATTGACAAGGATGTCATGAGCTAAGATGAGCATGAAAGGGGTTTGAATGATTAGGCTAAGCTAGTATTGTCTTCAGCGTCACCTGGGATTGGTGTTTAATGGGAGAGGCCTTGCATCCTGGTTATGGATTTTTGATCGCTTTTCAACGTTTGTGTGGCCGGTGGTATGGATGTACATGGTTGTTATTTGTTACGGAAGATCATGAGAGCGTGTCCCGCGGGAAGATTGTATAAGTGTGGCATGTAGTTACTTGATAGATTGAAGAACGAAACCAAGTTTTGAAGATTATGGTGATATTGTTAATTTGAGAATTTGTACGTGGAGGACACTGGGTTTATTGGTTGTGGACTGTGGAGGATTACTTCGACTATCATGGTTGTTCTTGTGTGTTATGGGAAAAAGGGGTTATTATGGACCCAGAAATGATTATTGGCCTAGTTCGGCTTGATCAAAATCAGCTGGAGGTCTGTAGATGGATTTAATATGAATATGGGCTATATATCAGGCTGGAAGAGTTCACTTCAGCATAGCACTCCTTATGGAAGAGTATTTAGGCGTGGGGTGTTATTTCGTCAGCGGCTATTTCATGTAATGCTATATTGTGCCGTGTGAGTTGTGAATGGATCGATAATTTTCTTATGTATTGAGGTTTCGCATAGCGATAGTGTTATATAAGCATGATGGCTCTTTAGTTTCAGAACATATATCACACCTTAGTTGTGGTTGAGTTTGTTAAGTTATAGTGCTATATGTCCCCTCAGGGGCGGTATTATGCACTTAGCGTGCTTGTGACCGATATTCGGTATTTTGTTGTAATGAGTAATTTGGCTTGATGTGTATCTCCTTATGTGAGTTTTACGTGCGGATCGGGTTGCATGCCACAACAATGTGATGACAATTACTATCCCTATATTCTATTCTGCGTGTTTTTTTTCCATTTTCGGAGGTGAGTTCTTATTAGCTGCGTGAGTGGAGTAGTCCCTTCCAGAGCTCGTCTCTCTTATGTATCACGTTTGAGTTGGTATCCTATTGGAACATTGTGGCATCATATGAGATTTTAGCCTTGTCTAGGGTGGCTTGTTGCCTGAGCAGTTTGTACTGTATAAGACAAGGTTATTGGATCTAGTTTCAGTGCAATAGGATTGTATAAAGTATATTAAAGAGAAGAGATCGTTATTTGGGTTCAGAATGAGGTAATGTTCTTGCCAGGAGTGTAGCCTCAACGATTTGTTGACTTGGCAGTTGATTATGAATTTCTATACGTCTCCTCCGTGGTGGTAGTATAGTAAGAGATGGAACAAGACTTAAATGTATCATGAGGTGCATTGTGAGCAACATATTTGGAGGAATTCGGCTATTATAGTCAGGGGATGTCATTATGATCCCGTGAATGACGTGGTGCATAGTGTGAATTCAGCAGAGGTACGTAATCTTGTATCGGTGCATCGTGTGGTGATTTATACGGCGTTCTTATATTGGAAACAGACATGGCAGAGAAGTTCGAATGTTGAAACCGGGCCCAAAGGCTCATTTTCTTGAATAAAAGAGAATATCTTTAGATTTGCTCGAGCTAATGTGCTCAACTGAGTTGTGGTAGCACGGGTAGGTCCACCGAGTGTTTAACTATGATTTTAGACAACCCCAGCTCAGTTCTTAGCACGTTCGAGGAAAAACGTATGTTTAAGTAAGAGAGAATGTAACGACCCGAATGGTCATTTGGATCTCTAGCTTGTTGTTGAGCAGTTTGAGGCCATGAGCAGCCTCATTTCAGGTATTATGACTCATGCGCATGGTCGTAATTAAATTCCGAGAAGTTCGGAGTTGATTTGGAAAGCGAATTCTCATTTCGGAAGCTTTAAGTTGAAAGAATTGACTAAGATTGGATTTTTGAGCAAATGACATCGGAATCGGGATTTGAATGTTCCAGTAGGTTCGTATGATGACTTCGGACTTGGGCATATGTTCGGATCAGGTTTTGGAGGACCAGGGAACGTTTTGGCACCTATTGTGGAAGTTAGCATTTTTGGAGGAATTTTATGAGTTTGGGTTGAAGTGCATTTCAAGGTTATCAATGAATAACATTTGGTGTTGTGAGTCTAGGAATAACTCCGTATGGTGATTATGGAGTTGGGAGCGCGATCGAAAGTGAATTCGGAGGTCCGTGGGTTATTTTTGAGTCATTTGGCTAAAGATAGAAATTTGAAGGTTTTTAAAAAGTTTGACCGGAAGTGGACTTTTTGATATCGGGGTCGAATTCCAATTTCGGAAGTTGGAGTAGGTCTGTAATGTCGAATATAACTTGTGTGCAAAAATTGAGGTCAATCGGACGTGATTTGATAGGTTTCAGCATCGAATGTAGAAGTTCGAATTGGGATGTGATTCGTGATTTCGACGTTATTTGATGTGATTTATGGCCTCAAGCAGGTCAACATTATATTTTCGGACTTGTTGGAATGATTGATTGCAGTCTCGGGGGCCTCGAATGAATACCAGGTGGTTAACGAATTGAATTGGAATTTGGAGGAAGAGCTGAAGCTGCTGCCTGCTGGTGTAACTGCACCTATGAGACTGGTGGAGCAGGTGCGGAGATGCAAAAGCGGCCTTTGTACCGCAAAAACGGAATTTGACCACATCTGTGCAAGCGCAGAAGCGAGATGGAGGACCGCATAAGTGGTGATTGGCGCATGTGCGATGGAGGCTTCGCAAATGTGGACTTGTAGAAGCAGCGAGGAGTCCGTAGGTGCGGAAGTTGCTGGGAAGAATTCATTAAATAGCGGGGTTTGGCCATTTTGCTCATTTTTCTCTATTTTGGGGCGATTTTGGAGCTTATTGATAGGGGCTTCCACCTAGCTACTTCGAGGTACGTTAATCCTACCTATTATGAGTTAAATGCATTGATTATGTGTAGATTTCAATATGGAAATTAGTGGAAAACTTGGGGTTGAGGAAAAAACCTAGATAATTGGTATTTTTTTTTATTTTGACAAAGATTTTGGACGTGAAATTAAGAGTAAATTATATATTTGAGTTCGTGAGGTTATGGGTAAAGTTTATCTTCAATTTTTTTGAATCCGGGCACTTGGGCCCGAGGGCATTTTTATCAACTTTTCAATCGGGGTTAGGAATTGTTATAAATTGGATCATTAGGAGTAATTGGGTATATATTAATGGATTTGCATAATTATTGGCTAGTTTTGGAGTATTGTGCATAGATTTTAGTCTTCGGAAGGGCGTGAAATGCCGGTTATCGAACTTCGGAGCAAGGTGTGTCTCCTTTCTAACCTTGTAAGAGGCAATTGTCCCCATAGGTGAATTAATTGGCTTTGTTCTCCTATTCATGGGGGCTACGTACGCACGAGGTGACGAGAGTCCGTGCGTAGCTACTATTATGTTTAAGTCCGGTTAGTCTAGGACCCAAAGACATGCTATACTTGGAATATTTATAATCTTATTTACAGTTAAAATATTTAAATCACATCGAATTAGTAAATGAATTCCTAAAAAGGATTAAACTTCATTTATTTGAATTGTTAAGAGGGAATTTGCTTTTCTTTGGATAAATTTCTCATTGATGAGTTCTTGATTGACTGTTTGAATGTGTTTATATATTCTAGAACCGGTTCAATGCCTCGGTAGATTAAATAGATGGATATATGGTTCGCGACATCGGACCCTTTGACTGTGCACAGTTTAAATATTATTGGATCGGGCTGTACATCCTCGGCCTGATTTGTGCATGCTTGTATTTCTTGCCTTGAAATTTATTGAAGTGATATTGTTTCTTTTTGATTTGAGAATAAATCTATAAATGATGAAAATGGATTTGGGAATTTCCTATAAAAGAAAGAATTTCTTACTTGCTTTATTCTATTGAATTACAATCATGTTTTTATAAATCGTTAATTTGTTACATTATTGATTTATCATTATTTGACCACTAGTAGTGTCGAAGTCGATCTATCGTCTCAACTTCTTTGAGATTAGGCGGGATACTTACTAAGTACACGTTATTTTCGTAATCTTACTACACTTGTTGTGCATTTTGTTGCACAGGTATATACATCTCTAGCGGCCTAGTGGGCGTAGCAGCATGGTACGGAGACTTAGGTGAGCTGCACCTCCCGAGACGTCCCGCAGCCAGCAGTATCTCCTTCAGATTTTCATATTTTCTTTCTGTCCTATTTGTATTCCGAACAGTTGTTGTATTATATTTTTTTCAAGAGATAGCTCATGCACTTGTGACACCGGGGTGTAGAATGGTTACGAGATTTGTTCAATATCAAATTTACTAAAGATATCATCTTATTTCAGTGAATTTCGTTATTTATTGTTTAATGTATGAACGGAATGATTTCAATAAGTCCTAAAACGAGAATTTAATAATTTTTTTTGTGTTGGCTTGCTTGACAGCGTGTCTGGCGCCATCACGACCCTTAATAGATTTTGGGTCGTGACATTAATATAAAGTAAAATGAATTCAAATATTTGGGATCTGCAATAACAATTATGCAAAAAAAAAAAAAGGACTAATCTACAACAATATTTTAATAATTTAATGGATGAAAATGATAATAGATTTCAATTAAGCTTAATTTCATGAAAGTAAAAAGATATTAAAAAAGTTAGGAGTAAGACATATTGTCAAAAGTAGTCAACTAGCACTAAGAGTTTTAATACATTCTTCATACTTTCTCCTCTTAAAATTAGTACTCTCCCCAATATAATCAAATGAGATGAATTGCTATATATGTAACAACTTTACAAATTAGTTAGCAAAATTATTTAGTAAAATTATCCCCACTTGGTAATGTTATCTCCAAATTAGTATGTAATTTACCAACATATAACTTTAACATGCAAAATTTAATTTAGCAACAACATATCACTTTAACATATAAATTTAATATATAACCCTAAATAACCAATATAAAACTTTAACATATAACTCTAAATTACCACTATATAACTTTAATTTAACTACTAATAATAGTCATAGATTTACTTTAGCTAACACCAATCAATCCTACAGCTGTAAAATAAAATGCTGAATAAATCATACAACTAAAGATATTAGTAATTTAATTCAACTTTCAAACAGTACCTACAGTAGATCATGATGTCCCAAAAGAATCATCACAAATTATATCATTGCAAGAAAATAGCGCACATAGCTTAACCAACACCTATATGATAGTTTGGATTAATTAACAGTATGGAAAAAAAATATTAATGCAAATGTAACTTCTTTTTCCCACAACTTCTCAAAATAGTTACATCAAGCAATACACTTTCTCAAACTTTCTTATAATCTAAATTCCTAGTCAAACTTCCTTAGATCAAAGCTCACCAATAAATTTTGTCACAATCCAAATCTACCATGTCGTGATGACGTCTAACGTGAAACTAGGCAAGCCGAATCATTTATTAAAATAACCTGATATTTGAAAATAAAGATTTCTTTAAGCTATTTAATTAATAAAACTTCAAAAGATAAATTTGAATAACAAAGTGCGGAAGCAAAGCCCAACATCGGAGTGTCACTAGTCATGAGCATCTACTAAGGATTGTTCGATAATACTAAAACTAATATAGTCTGGAAAACAACTAATAACGTCTAAAGGAAGATAGGAGGGAGAAGAACAAGGTTGTGATCGCCATGCTGGTACCTTGCTGACTCCAACAGATCCGCGGCGGATGAAATCAACACTCGCTAGCACATCCAGCAACCCCTGGATCTGCACACAAGGTGCATGGAGTAATATGAGTATACCAACTTAGTAAGTAATCAAGGTAAATAACGACTGAGCAGTAGGAAACACATAAAATCCACATCATGAAATCTCAATAAGTACAACATGCTTTCAAATCAGTATATAAGTCAACTCATCTTGTTTAAAAATCAAGTTTTCGATAAAATTATTTGAAGATATTTTTCAACAGTTTCAACATAAACTCAATACAAATGAGATTAAATGTGATAAACATCATAAACAGCTCCTCGGGCACAACATCACTCAGAATCAACCCCTATAACAAACCTCACAGCCACTCGTATACTGCCCCTCGGGCATATCTCATATCACTCAATCAGGGTACCCACGCTCACTGGGGTGTGCAGACTCTGGAGGGTCTCCTTCAGCCCAAGCGCTATAATCTGCACGGACAACTCACGACTTCACGGATAACTCACGTGCTATAGTATCAATATCAGAATATGCATGGACAACTCACGTGCTGTATGGACAATTCACATGTTATACTCTCAATATCCTCATAATTACAGGCCCTCGGCCTCATTCAGTCATGAATCTCTCAAGCCACTCGTGCTTCAGTAAAAAATCAGGGTGCTCAGCCTAAAATAATATTTTATATGCATGAAACGGTGCAAGAAAGACTGAGTTATAAAATCGGTAACCATAGCATAACTGAGTATAGATTTTCAATCAGAATCAGGGAGAGGATGATAAGAAAAGGCCCCTAAGAGTCCAAACAGCTTCGGCACAAGGCCCAAATATGGTATTTAGCCCAATTTATATAAATTCTTTCTAAAACACATAAGCATCATATAGGTTTAGTCAAATACGCAACTTAATAGTTGTTATAGGACAGACCAAGTTACAATCCCCAATGATGCACGCGCAGACGCCTGTCACCTAGAATGTGTGTCACCTCAAAGTAGTGAAACGATGTGAAATTCGAGGTTTCTTATCCTCTGGATTAGATTTATAATCATTACTTACTTCGAACCGGTCAAATTCCTACTCTGCGATGCGCTTGCCTCTCGAACCGGCTTCCAAATTCCACGAATTTAGCCACAAACAATTTGGTACAATTAACACAAGATAAAGGAATAAATCCCATAATAAAATGCTAATCTTTAGATCAAAAGTCAAAAAGTCAACTCAAAAGTCGGCCCCCAGGCCCATGTCTCGAAATCCGACAACCAATTCGATTATAAGACTAACCATACCAGTTTCACTCAATTCCAACCTCAAATGCGCTTTCAATTCCTAAAATTTTATTTTATGAAACTCCATCAACTTTTCCCCAAATTCAACCCCAAATCACGAATCAAATGATGAATTCGATGATATATTCATGAATATTAGCCAAAATTGAGTTAGAATTACTTACCCAAACAATTTCCTTAAAAATCTCTCAAAATTCCGTCTCAAACTGAGTTCCCAAAGTCCAAGATGTGAAATAAAAAACTAAACCTCGCTTATATAGTGTCCTTTGAACCTCCATTACGCGGTCCGAGAAATTCCATCGCGGCCGCACTCTTCTCACTGCGGTCCGCATAAATCCTGTCGCGGCCATAGACCTTGAGCCTTGCCTTCCGCGATCTGCATAATACACCGTGGCCGCATTCCTTTTTTCGCGGCCCGTAATATTCCCACCGCGGCCGTGTAACGCCTTCCCGGTCCATGCTTCCTACACCAAGCAGAGCTCACACCAGAAATCTGCAACTTTTTAGAACCAAATTTGATCCGTTAACTACTTGAATCACACCTGAAGCCCTCGGGACCTCAACAAAACATACCAACACATCCCATAACATCATTCAAACTTAATTGAGCCTTTGAATCACTCAAAACAACATTAAAATACCATATTAACCTCGGATTCAAGCCTAAGAAATCTAAATTTTCAAATGTAACAAACAACGCCAAAACCTATCAAATCACGTCCAAATGGTCCCAAATTTTACACACACATCACAATTGACACTACCAACCTATTCCAACTTTCGAAATTCTATTCCGACCCCGATATCAAAATTTTTACTGCCGAGCGAGAATCGACAAATTTTTAATTTCGCCAATTCAAGCCTAAATCTACCACGGACCTCCAAATCATATTCTGGATGTGCTCCCAAGACAAAATCACCTAACGGAGCATCAAATTCACATCCAAGATCGTTCACACATAAGTCAATATTCGATTGACTTTTCTAACTTAAGCCTTCTCAAAAAAGACTAAGTGTCTTATTATGATCACACCGAAACCATTCTGGATCCGAAACAACCAACACGATATGAAGAAATATAGCTGAGGAACACATAAGGAAGCCGAAATGGAAGAAACAGGGCTATAACTCATGAAACGACCGGCTGAGTCATTTTAAATTTTTACAAATTAAACTAAGAGCAATTAAACAAAATCAGTGTATTTTCAAATAAATAACAAAGGAGGGTGAGGAAAACTTACTGGCAGTCAAGAGTCGTTGACGGAGCTGCAGCTGGTCAGCGTCGCCGGCGAGTGTTATTGGTCGATAGCACCAGCGGGTTTGAGCGGGGGGAGGGAGAGGGAAAGATTGAGTGTGTGAGAGAGAAGAGAGAAGGAAGAAAAGAGGGAAAGGAAAAAGAAAGGGGTCGCGGGTAGGGTTTTAAAATAACATTCCGACCGATTCGGTCGGAAACTAGGTAAAAATAGTCAACCCTCAATTTAATAAAAATATTCCGTCCGAATCGGTCGTTATTTTTTATTTTTTAATTGTTTCCGGCCGAATTGGTCGCTCACAGTTACGCAAAATTTTTTGCCGAAATTTACGACGGATATGGGCGGAATATCAGTTGCAATTATTATTAAAATTTGGAAAATATATTTTTATGCATTTTTTGACTGATTCCATCGGAACTACTTTTTCGGTCGGAATATTTTCGATCGGAAATGAGTCTTTTTTAATAGTGTGTTAACTGATCGATTCTTTTCACAGTGGAGTGTTAGATATCAACAAACAAGTCCTTGTACATGAAATTAGTTTCTTTTCTTATTTTGTATACAACCATAACATGGATGCCTATAGTATGGATAGCCGTGTCTATGGCAGATTCACTTTGTTTATTAGCATTTAAATTCACGAGTCACGTTCCATCAGTAGCAACTTTATTTATATATAAAGTATTTTTTTTTATGTGGTTGATATAAATTTTTCGTCCAATATTATCTCAATAAAATCAATATTTTATTTTACCTATTATTCTAGAGCTATTTCTAAATGCTACCATGCTATGATGGTTAAGAGACCTAAGGGAGACGATGTAGCAATCATATTATTCGTACGGATTGATGAAGTTTTTTTATACGACCTACAATCTCCACGTACATAAAGCTTTAGGTTGAGTCTGGAACCCAATTGTGGTTCTATTTGACTCAAAGCACACAAATAAGTGCAAAAAAAAAGTTACTTTTCTATATATAGTAACAAAATACCCCGAGCTATACCTTAACGATAACTTTTGCCGTTAAGGTATAGCGCGGGGTATTTTGGCATTATATATATTGGCGATTTGACTGACAGATATAGCGTGAAGAATTCAAGCGCTATACCTATATCGCCAAAAATCAGCACGCTATACCTGTTTGTGGGCTCATCAATAAGTTAACTAACATAACAATAATTCAAATGTATATAGCACACATTCAAAGAGCACTATACATCAAAATTTCGGCCATCCGGACTAGCCATTTCCTATATAAAGAGGTTAGGATTTAAGAAAAATCCATTCAAAAAAATTTCTAACTCCCGTTCAAACTTTTCTTCTTGTTAAATTCTCAAGCAATTTTTCATAATGTCTGAAGACCGTAGAATAAGAGTGTCATTATATTGAGGGGGTGAGGTTGTGATGGAGAATAACTCTGTGAGGTACAGTTTATCTTCACAATGTCATCTTAAATTACCACTTACAATGGAGTACGATAAATAGATATCGTTGTTATGGAAAAAAATGAGAGTGAGGAAACTCTCAGTGATATTTAAAATTACCGGAAGATATCTGTATTCCGTCACTCCGCAAGGGGTTACTTTTTACTCGGAATTAAACATCGATGATGATGAATCTTTGAGGGATTTTCTGAGGACTCCGAATAAATACAAGGAATTTCTAGTAATCAAAATATTGTATATGTATGGCAAGGTCGAAGACGTTCCCAACAATAAGGTTACCGAATAGGTTTCGGATAACCCCCAGTCATCGGGTGATTATTCTGGAGCAATTTTTGTCGGACAGGTTCCCGATGAAAGAATTTTCCTTGATTTAAACTTATCAGGCAATTTCTTTGTGTTATGATGTACATTTTTGTTGTATTGAATTTGTATTAACTCTCATATATTTAATAGGGAGTACCAGCCGGATATGAATTTTACAAATTATTAACGCAAGCATAGTTTTGGTGTGTTGGATCATTGTGGTCCATGCGGGAGTCATCACCTAAATAAAAATGTCCATCATGCAATTTCATCACATTACGACTTCTAAGTGAAGTGGTACAGCTATATGAAAAGTATTTATTAATTTAAGTAGTTTATTATATTGTTGATTGTGTTGTGAAAACGAGCAAGTTGAACCACATGTATTCACTCAATTGCCCGAAGATGACGTATTAAATCGGGATCTGATAGATGCATAGAGTGAGGAAGAGAAAAGTGATTACGACAACAATGCTGATGAATCTGGAGACGAGACACCCTTTCCTTGTGAGTATGGTGATGAGGATGATGAGAAGGAAGGGCCTGATTTGACGAGAGAGTATGCTCTACCCCCATTCCCCCTTAGACAAAGAGTGTACGAGTCTCAAGTGCCATTTCATTCAAGGGAGATTCCCTACCTTGATAACTTGCCAAGCATGCAGGATGTGGAAGCTCTCACAAGGGATTTTGATGAAAGTCGGACAACAATGTAGATTGAGTCTAGACCAACGGTGCTGGCAAAGAGCATGCTTTTTCCTGATAAAGCACGTGTAAGCAGGGCTGTAAAATACACAACATAAAAGAGTGCCGTGAGATGATGGTATGGGAGTCAAGTCCGGTTGTATACAAGGTTTTTTGTCGTAGGTGGTTTTGGCCATGTCATTGGGTGTTGCGTGCGAGCAAGAAGAAGACAGGACGGTGAAAGATGGGTAAATATATTCCCACCCACATATGAGAAATGGACACATTCAACAGGAATCACTTCAATTTGGATATTGACTTGATTTCTCTTATCCTTATTGCATATATCGAAGCGTCCACAAGGTACAAAATTAAAGAGTGCATTATATCAGTCCACCAGGAACATGGCCATACCTTTACCAAAAGAAAAGGCATATCTCGGGCGCAAACGAGCATTTGAAATAGTCTGTGGTAACTAGGATAAGTCATTTGCAGCTCTGCCCAGGTACATGGTCACACTGCAGCACTGCCAAAACGAGCATTTCAAATAGTCTATGGTAACTGGGATAAGTCATTTGCAGCTCTGCCCAGGTACATGGTCACACTACAGTACTTTAACTCCGGGACGATTGTTGAATGGAAGCTTGAGCGGAGTACGAGTAAACCAAAATATATATTCAATTACATGTTCTGGGCGTTTAAACCATCAATTAATGGTTTTTCGCATTACTGGCCTGTAATATCCATCGACGGAACTCATGTCTATGGAAAGTACGTATATCAAGCTGTTGATAGCCGTGGCAGTAAATGCTAATGGATAGATATTTCCTCTAGCTTTTGCTATGTGTGCCAATGAAAGCCAAGAGACGTGGATGCTGTTTTTGAACAAGTTGAAAGAGCACATTGTCAAACATCGTTCTGGTATTTGTCTGATATCTGATCGGCACGGTAGTATCTTAAGTTCTGTGGCCTTTCCAGCATGGCAAGAATCTTATGACAACCACTGTTACTATGTTAGGCACTTTAAAGCCAATTTCCAAAAGGCATATCCCAATAAGGATCTGCATGATTTGATGTGGATGGCAGTAACAGACCACCAATAGCATAAATTCCGGAGGCACATGGAATATATCAGGCAAGAAGATGGGGAAGCCTATCGCTAGTTAATAAGACATGACCCTAGAAAGTGGGCTTTGCATGTGGATGGTGGCTGACGATGGGGAACTCTGACTGCAAATATGTCAGAGTCTTTCAACGGGTTATTCAAGTCGGCAAGAGGATTGGCTGTCACAGCCATGGTGTGAATGTCGTTCGAGCAGATGGCGGAGAGGTTTGTTCAAAGGTCTGCAGCTGCAACGTCATTGATGGAAAGGGGTTTTGAATTTATTTGATAAAGACGGATGACGAGCACATTGGCATTCATTTTTGCATTATGATAATGAAATAAATGTTTTTGAAGTTCGTACTGCTGTCGATGCAAATCGGGGGAATAATGTACATACTGTAAATGAATCTAGAAGGTTATGCTCTTGTGGAAATTGGTCCATCTACCATATGCCTTTCTCACATGACATCAAGTGCTTTCAAAAAGTTGGTTTAGGTATAACCAACTATGTTAATCAACAATATAGTATTGCCAAGTACCTAAACACATATAGTGGACAGCTGCAGCCAGTGGATCCTGATCATTATTGGTCGCCTGAACTATTTAAAATGGTGTATAAAAAGTCCCATTTTCGTCAAATACAGGTGCAGAAGAGAACGCGTATACCGAACCAAATGGATGTTTGTGATACTGTTTATGCGTGCAGATGTGGTATATGCTCGCAAACAGGACATAGTCGTCGAAAATGTCCTTCGGATGGTTTGGATGGCAATAGTAATCAAGCTCGTGGTAAGTATTCTTCTAGTGTGCCTAGGTATCAATGAGTTTATGTTGTAATATTTAGTTGTTTTGTTTATGTTGCAAGATTTATAAAATAAAATTATGTTTGTTAATTATGATTTTAACTTTTCTATTTCAGTTTTTTTAATGATAATAAAAAAAAATTATATATTCGAAAGAACTAGAAACAATATTGAAATTTAATAAAGATGATTATGTATGTTGTCTTATCGAACTGAAAAAGCCGCCCAACTGACATAAAGTTGTTTTGCAACACGCAAAGCATAGCACAGTTAAATACTACGTTATCTGTGTTGTCTTGTCGAATTGAAAAAGCTGCCCAACTGACATAAAGATGTTTTGTACCCGTCAGAACCTTGAAAATACAATGCATAGCGCGGTTAAATACTATGTTATGTGTATTTATAGCATAGTCAAATATTACATTGTGTGTGTTGTGTTTTCAAACTGAAAAAGCTACCCAACTGACATAAAGTTATTTCGTACCCGTCAGAACCTTGAACACGCAAAGCATAGCGCAGTTAAATATTATGTTATGTGTATATATAGAGTGGTCAAATACTACGTTATGTGTGTTGTCTTACCTACAAATAACGAGCTCATTGTAGTTATTTTCTACGCTAAAAAATAATTAATAGCAAATATTTCAAGAAAAGAAAGGTTTTGGTAACACAAAAATGTCTCGACCTCTTTATGCACCAAGGTGCGAGTGTGGAAAAAAACACATGATGCAAAGATGTTGGGATAATGGTGAAGTTGGACGGCGCTACTAGCACTGTGTGAACAAGTTTTATAAGGTTCATGATGAACCTATTTGCGATTTTGAGGTATGGATTGATGAACCATGTTATTAGGAATGCTTAAAGAATCTTTGCAGCATTTTCATAATTTGTGTTTACAACAGAGGGAACGTGAAAGAAAACATAAAAGAGAGGTTGCAGAGTTGAAAGCTAAACTGAAAGAGGTAGAAGAAGAAAAAAAATAAGCTGAAAGAATAATTTAAGTGGTTGGAGTACAGAATAATGGACTGCAGGAACTAAACATTGAGATGTATGTGTTTAGTGTATTACTTTATCTTTATATTTCCCATGTTGTGTATTTTTATTAGTTGTACCAAATTTTAATTATGTTAAGTTTCTATGTTTGTGTTTGTGTGTTAGTATTAAACTAAATTAGCTGCACTGAAATTTAGTTTCATTAATTGTAATGGAAGTTATGTTTTAGTGCTTGTGTTTGTGTTGTAGTACGAAACTAACTAATGAACGGGAAAATAAAAAAATATTTCACATATTATATAAAAATTGTTGTTTATGTATATACAAAAATATTTTTGACATCAAATACAAAAAAAGGAATGAAAATCAATGTGTCCTGCATCCGGTGTACTTCAACGCAACCGCTAGCCTGAGGCGCATCGCATCCCGTCTGGGTATGCTATCGGGATCGTTATCATCAAGTCGCCTCCTTATAGTCGGATGTGCCACAGCATGATTATCAGTGGTGCTGACAGAAATGGCAGAAGGGGCCGTCACCCCAGTAGAAACCTACATAAGAATAGAAAGATCAGTATAGCAAAGTATATAATAAGTCACAACAGTTTAAATTGTCTTACCAAGACATTGTCGGCTCCTGAATGTAATTATTTGTCGTAGCCATGTCAGCATCACACAAAGCCTTAATAAGGAAATTAATAATGTTATGGAAAATAAACGAGAACAAGAAAAACAAATTGTAATTCAATACTAAGAAAACCATAACTGCATCTGTGATGATGAACCATAACTTAGTCGGTGCCTACTATGTAAATATCGGGTCGGCCGATCCTCAGCAGCAGTAGACGGGCATGGAAAGTGTGTATCCTAATCCACTCTAGAATGGTCTGTGCCGTGATCAATAATTGACCTGACGGGATCACCTGCGAAGTCCTTAGAGTGAGATCCATCCCAAGGCTATATGATGGCATGTCCATCTCATGTAGGCCACTCAGGAGATCAGCATCATCATCATCATCAGGGGCCTCAACGCCTCCTTTCTGTGGACCACCTCCTCTCCGCCCACCACCACGTTGTCCGGCACCCCCGCCTCGTCAGGCATCACCACCTCGTCGGGCACCACCACCTCGTGCGACACTAGGGCCTCTCTTGTACTGCCCTGGCTCCACATATTCAGGCATATGTGCCAAACGCTGATCCTCCCAGGCTTGCTGCAGTGACCGGGCAACCACCTTTACAAATCGACAGTTGTAATCCTGCAAAGTGGCTGCAGGATCTCCGACATGAACCTACATCTGCAGTCCCACCTGATAGTTTGTATGTGGTCCAATATCCTGCACAACATATAAAATATAAACTACATATATTGCACTAAGTTATGGTTATATAATTAATAACAACATAAAATATACCAGGGCCTCGTGTCGCCCAGTGTATGGAACGTACCGACTGCCAGCCTGATGAATAGGGTTCCCGATAAAAAGTTGGGTAGCGTGGCAGTACCATGACATATACCTCTGCATATCCACCGCGTAGATCTGTGTAAGTGGGGGAGGAATCATTTGAACTCGCTGGTCCCAAGTACGGATCTGCGCCGCTATCCATGCTAAAAATGCATCGTCTAACCTGGAACGATCATCCATCTGATAATGTGTAGGCTCCCATATAGGCCCCCTCGGTATATACTGCAGGCATCCAAACTAGCAAAGTACCCGCTCCGAGGCATGATGTTTCATAACATCGAGGCATATGAGCAAGGCAGAAGTGCTCCAAATCAGTCGGCCAAACGAGCAATAATCTGACAGGCCAGCTATGAAATCATCGATGTATGGTATCTAGATGAACTATCAAATAAGAACACAAAACATGAGTATGCACACCACTAAGTTAATCTAAACCAGGTTAGTTTAGTTTCATATTTGCCAGTGTGTCCTCCAGCATATCCAATATGTCCCTGCAGAGGGGGAGATTATGATGAGCGCCATACTCTCGTTAAAGTATACGACGGAGAACCCACCTCCTGGCTAGAGGGAGTAACAGAGGTACTACATTAGGAGGTAATTATGGTAGAGGTGGCTGAAATTGCAAGAACCGCTCCTAGGCCCAAACCTAACATACGAAGTTGACGTAAGGTTTAAGATAAATTCTTACTAGGTAGAGTTAGAACTAATGAACAGATTATTTGAATAGGTTGTCACCTGTAGAAGTGGAAGAAAACCATAAATGTCACTCTGGGTGCCCATGCTCGCCCGACACATCTGCCTGTACATGTAGCTGAGAACAGCAACAACCTAGCTATAATAGGGTAACTCATCTAATAGCTGAATATGATAAAGAAATCTCAGGCTGACTAGGTTCCCCGAAGTGTTCGGGAAAAAGACCCCCGCAAATATAAGAAGCAACAACAACTTCGTATGCAGGGTAATATGTAGCACCTTGATAAGTTAGGATTTTAACATGTTTTATACCCCTACTTGCTTATGCTTTGGTTACAAATTGCTACAAAATAGTCCCAAAATGCTCACAAGTTGTGCTTAATTACAGGTTTGAGCGACAAAGTGACAAATGTCAAAGAACGGCTCAAAACAGAATGAAACCTGCTCGAGTGTCAAAGACTAAGTAAAATGACAAAAAAGGGCCTAGTGCGGACCGTGTAAGAGTGAATGCGGCCGCAATAGGAGATTCAGAGACTTGGCATTTTCAAGCTGGAGGGAACACGCGCGCGGTACTAATCACGCGGTCTGCAGTCTGACTTTGTGGTCGTGCTACTCTTTTATGTGGTTTGCTGAAATGAGGTTCGGAGACTAGAAAATTTGGGGATTAAAGACACGCAGCCGCACTTCACTTTTGTGCGGTCTGTGTGAATGAAATTTAGAGAGTTGAAGTTTTGACAATTTCAAGCAATGCGCCCTGCGCTCCTTTATGTGCAGCCGTGCCAACTTCCATCGCGGTCGCGGTGCGCTTTCTCATGGTCCGTAGTCCCCATCTTCAGAGATGCTGAAATCATAAGTCCAAGAGCCAGTGCGGCTGCGGTCCTTTTTGCGCGGTCCGTGCTGACCCCGAAGGGGTATTTTTGTTCAGTTTTTCCAGTCTAGTAAAAATAGAACATTTTACCATTCTTAGGTCAAGTTTTAGATTATGAACGCAGCAGAGCTCGTGAGACTCGATATTGTAGCCATTTTAGGGACTTTTTCTTTTTATTATTGTAGTTTCGTCTTAGTAATTAATTAATATGCTTAGTTCTTCATCTATTTCTTCAATTTTTGTGCCTAACATGAGTAGCTAAACCCATAATCTAGGGTTGTGTCTCAACCCTAGTGTGGGTAATTGATGGGTGTTGCCATCTAAGGTTAGATTGATATTGGGTGTTTCTTATTTGGGTTGATTTTATGTTTTAATATCGAACTTGTGATTGCAAACATAGATTCAAGCTTTGTGGGTTTTTCTTCTTGAGAAAGAGAGTTTATGACCCCAAAATTGACCCAATAAGGAATTGGGATGGACTCATGAGAAATGATAGTCCCAATTAACGGGTTAAATCTGGGACAGAACTCTCTGTCCCATATATGGGCGGACCTATGATTGCCCTGTAGCACTAGTATATGGACAAAACTCACTTAATGAGCTTAATGAGTTTAGATTTCATGCCCACTCTAGCTCGTCCTTGTATAAGGACAAGATGAAGTATCTTCACGAAAAATATGCTCAGGGAAAGGAATTCAATGTTGGTGATATGGTTCTTCTTTTCAACTCCCGGTTGATGTTATTTTTGGGAAAGCTCAAGTCAATGTGGAGTGGGCCATTTGAAGTTGTATGTGTGACTCCGTTTGGTGCTCTTGATCTCAAGAACAAGAATGATAAAGTTTTCTGGGTCAATGGGCATCGTGTCAAGCATTATTTGGGGAAGTTTGATGATAACCACATGGTGGAACTCATTCATTTGAAGTGATGTAATGCTAACATGCATTGTGCCCCGACGTTCAATTAGGCGCTTCTTGGGAGGCAACCCATGTCTTTTTCTTTCTTTTTGATTTTCTTTGTAGCATGGGATTTTTAAGCTAATTGTTTGTGAGATGTTGCAGGGATTGTTTTGAAGTAGTGCAAAACAAAGGAAGAAAAATTTGTAGTCTCTGAAGTTTGCCAGTGCGGCCGCAGTACATTTTTATGCGGTCCGTGCTGGCATGTTAAAAATGTAGTGCTCTCTAAAGTTTTTCACCACGGACGCAATCAAGTTTGTGCTGTCCGCAGTGGGCCTTCGTGACCGCGGTACACTTTAACGCGGTCGCGCCAAGGTTGCCTTGTAAAACTTCATATGTTGAAACCCAGCGCGGTCCGCGGTCAATTTTGTGTAGCCGCTCTGGTAGGTAAGTAAGGGGACCACGGGTTGTCTATAAATAGAGACCAAGGGTTTCATTTTACCCTTTTCGCAATTTGAAAACCCAGAGCCATAATTCTATTGTTCATCCCTCTTTTAAGACCGTAATTCTTGCTAGCATGGATAGATTGCATTCACTCTTCCTAATACTTATAACATTTCATGACTACTTACTTTCTTATTTTTATTTTATTTGCTTGCCAGTAGTTTGTAACTTCTTTTTCTTTCCATTTTTTGTTTGAATTACTAGTTTAGGTTAGATTTCTTGTTAGTTTTTGTGTGTTAAACATGATTAAGGATTGGGTAACTGAGTAGGGACAAGTATAAGTCCAAAAATTGAACAAAAATTGACAGAGCATGAAAACCCTAACTTAGTTCCCATAAACCCTAGCTCAGCACGGACCGCAGTTGCTATTACGTGACCGCGCTGCCATGACGCGGTCCGCGTTGCATTTTATGCGGACCGCGGTGCTCTTGTGATTGCAAGTTAAATATTTCCAGCGCGTCTGCATTGCTGTTTTGTGTGGTTCGCGCTGTCCCACCGCGGCCGCGGTCCCATTTTGTACCGAGAGAGGTGGGAGATTCAGAGAGTTATATTTCGGGGCCTTTGCCCATTGCGGACTGCGGTCACTTTTGTACAGTCTGCGGCGCCTCCAACGCGGCTGCACTCCAGCTTTGTATGGTCTGCAGTGCTATGTTCTGAAACTGTGTACTGCAATTATCTCTGCAATCTATTTCATTCCCCCATTTCACTGCATGTGATTCAACTAACAATGTTAGATGCTTATCTTTGCAGATAATGGTTAAAAAAAGGGGCGATAAACAATCACAACAACCTGGGAGAGGTGGTTCCTCCCGAGGGGATAAAGGCAAGAGAAGAGCAAAACTTACTCCCTAGGCTCTGGAGAACATAAAAAAGACTCGAAAATTAATATAAGTTGATGATAAGACTGCTTCTCATTCATCGGGGAGTGAGTATGTTCCCTCGAAAGACATCTCCTTAGATTCAGTCCCAACTCACATAACCGACCCCTTCCACCTAGTTGACACCTCTCAACCATCACCTACCTACAAAAAACTTGTGAATGCAGTCTCGGATTCATCTGACGAGTCTGCAGCTGGTAGGGGAAATACTCTACCTCCCCCACATCTTCATTATCTAGGGAGAGTGTAGGCAGAGATGAGAGAGGTGAGCCATAGATTGGGGGAGTTGCACGGACTAGGAAAGCCGAAGAATGGGAGGATAGATTTGTGAGCCAAGTGGCTTACCACAAGTTTAGGGAGTGGTGGCCGGTGAGGAAGTTGATACCGTAGAGGAGTTTTATTGGCTATGACATTTTACCCCACAACCCGAACGTTCAGAGGGAGTTTCAAACTAGAATGGGCTGGGAGTTCTTCATGGAAAAGTGAATTGATGCTAATGAGCACATGGTCAGGGAATTCTACTCTAATGTAGCTCACATTGTCAAGGATACCAAGGTGACCAAAGTTAGAGACAAAACATTGATGTTTGATGGAACATCATTAAATGAGTATTTAGGGTTTCGGGATGAAGATGAGTCACTTTATTTGGCTAAGTTAGGGATGGGTGAAGAAGTCCGTCTGTGGTTGACCCACTACTTGGCAATCCCAGGTACTGTGCCTGAGTGGTTGCAAGTAGGGAAGAAAATATTCTGGAAAACCTTCAACTTTGAGGCTCGAGGGTGGTTGACATTTGTATGCAGTTGGCTTGACCCTTCTACCCTCAATCAGATCATGCCACTTACCCGGGCGGTTCTTGTTGCACCTATTATGGCCGGGTACCCTATCAATGTGGGCAATGTGATGTCCCGTGTGATTTTTGCTATGGGGCAAGAGCATGATCGAAATTATCCTTTCCGCAACACCCTTTCAATGTATTTCAGGGACATGGAGGTGGAGAAGAAAAGATATGATGTCAAGACCAAGCATGTGGCTCCCTATTCTTGGTACTGTATGCAGGGTCCAGACAACCCTAAGTCCAAGAACTACCAGCCACCTGCTTCTGCCCCAACTGGCCAGTCTGACCAGCTAGTTGCGGTAGAACCTTTCACTGAGCCTGCTGCTGCTACAGGAGTAGATATGCCTCCAAGGCCTTCCTCTACTGCTAGTCCCGCTTCTTCAGCAGGCCTGGGAGTGCCATCTTCCAAGACTTATCCCTTCACTACCCATCAATTGAGCCAGACATTGGCTAGCTTGAACAACTGGATGTCAGCTGCAACATCCGAGTTGTCCACATTGTCTTCCACTATTCAGACCCAATTAGCACCTCAGCCAGCTCAAATTCCTTATTCCATTGAGGACACTTTGAAGAAGCTCCTGGAGAACCGGGAAAGGATTATAAAGACACAGGTTACTTTGACAATAGTTGTGGAGTCACATGGCAATGATCTAAAGGAGCTTGCCAAGGAGCACAAGAAGATGAGGAGATCACGGGCTTCTAAGGAGTCTTTGAAGCCGCTCAGGATAGATGTTGCCAAGCTATTGGCAAATCAGATGCCTCTAGACTTGTTATTCAGTGACCCAGCCCCAGATCCAGTAGCACCAATAGCAGAGTCACAGCAGGAGCAGGCACCCAGGGATCCTTGGAAGAAAAGGAATCTCCCCAGTGGAGCTGATGCAATTATTGAGGTAGCAGTCCCAGAGGAGGCCTCCTCTAGTTTACCACAAGCGGCACCTGACATCCGGCCGGTCCAGGAGCAGTCCCCAGTCCGAATAGTTGAGCAGCAGGAGACCGGGAGCCTGTGTGTGGCTCCCGCATATACGGAGGACTTGGGGACCACTGATGATCCCATGCAGACTGACCAGGCCTAGAAAGCCCTATATCCTTTGTTATGCCTTCTTTATGCTGATTTTGGTACTTGGCATTGGGGACAATGCCAGCTTTTATTTGTGGGGGTGCGCCCTATTATTTTGTTGATTAATTGGATGACTGTATATACCGATTGTTAGTTTATGCTTCACTTTGATTTTTTATTTTGGGCTGTATTTAACTTTACACTTTAGCCATTTTCCTTCTACTTTTTATTCTCTCTTTTGGTATGTATATAAAGTTACATTTCAGTACATATTCATCCCCCGTTTTATATTCTACTCCCCTATTGTACATATTCATTCTAATTTCAATTTTTGCAAAATTTTTTTTTTTAGCTTTATAGTTAGTCTTGTAGCCTCTTGTTTTATTTTTTACGCTTCCAATAAGCCCTTGGTTTTTTTAAGGCCATGGTTCTTTCCAAGGGTGGACTATTATGTGAACCAGGTGGCTCTTCTCAATGATGGATGGAGTAACAACTTTCTTAAGGGTTTGAGTCCGTTTCTTTGATATTTATTTTGTTTTATATATTTGTAGTTAAGGGTACCTCAAGCAAAGCTTCACTTGGGCCTAGCACATTTGCCTTTGATCCCATGGTCAAAGACATAATGTTGTGTTTAGGATGGTGAAAGTCGTGGCTGTGAGACTCTTGCATTGACTAAACAATCATTATGTGGTCTTTTCGGACCATTGTGTGCTTGAGCCATATCTAAGGTCGTTGTGGGCCCTCAACTCGATGTCTTTAGAAATCCCCTAGTGTGTGTAGTGAGGAATCAAATTGTGAGTCCAAGTCCCAAACCAATGGTCTAGAACTTGCCCTGAATGTTTGTTGAGGCAAAATACTAGGTGAAATTTGACTTGAGAAGTGATTATAGGCTCTTCTTGATCTGAATGTTAAGTTGAACAAATTCCATAGCCTACCAAAAATATGATCCCTAGTTAACCCTTTTGAGCCTTAAACCGTTTTCTTTCAAGAACCAATGCTACAAGCCTATACCCGTTCCAAATGATTACCCTCTCTTGGCAACAAAATCTTCCCTTGAGTAATGGAAAATGTCTAAGTTTTGGGGGGAGAGACAAGAAAGGAAACAAAGTGGTAGAAAGGTACAAAAGCAAAAAAAAAAAAAAAGGAAGGCAATGAAAAAGCAAGAAAAGAAAAAGACTAAAAGAAAGTCCACTATGAACAAGAATAAAAAGGGATTCAAGGAAAACAAAAGTAAAAAAAGGTGTGGAAAAAGTAGAAAAAGAAGAAATGTTTTGAATTGCATAAGAAAGAGTTACAATGTGTCTCTCTAACCCCTTGTAAAGAAGTGAAATACTCAAAAGAGTCAGGAGAGTTGTGCCAAAATGAATCAAATGATGTTCTTAAGGGAAGACTGAACCCACTTGAATAAAAACATGTCCTACCCTTACCCAAAAGCCTTCACAATGACTCCACAAAAGCCCTATTGGATATTGAGTTGAAGGAACCCTACATTAGTGGATACTTACATAAGGGGCAAGCATATGGTACCTAGAGCCGGTCTCGTGACATTCTTCTTGAGAGAGATGAGTGAAACTCCATCAATCTCGATTTGTGTGTGAATACTCTAAAAGGTGAGGTTCGCTTAGGGAGCGTTGAGGATATGTGAGTTTGGGTTCCACAATGACCAAAGTAATTGAGAGAAGTTCTATAATGAAATGTGTCAACTCTTGATGATCTTGTGTCACACAAGATCCATGGCTTTTCAAAGTTTTAATGTGTTAACGATTCATTCGTATTGAGGGCAATTGTTAGTCACAATTGATGCTTGTTGAGGTTATTTTAGGATAAGCTGGAATTACTTGAATTTTCCTTAAAGGGGTGGGTCTTATTTTGTTTTCTTGAGGACAAGCAAAGGCTTAAGTTTGGGGGAGTTGATAAATTAGGATTTTTATGTGTTTATACCTACTTGCTTATGCTTTGGTTACAAATTTCTACAACATAGTCCCAAAATGCTCACAAGTTGTGCTTGATTATAGGTTCGAGCGACAAAGTGACAAATGTCAAAGATCAGCTCAAAACGGAGTGAAACCTGCTCGAGTATCAAATACTAAGTGAAATGAGGAAAAGGGGGCCTTGTGCGAACCGCGCAAGAGTGAATGCGTCCGTACTAGGAGATTCAAAGACTTGGCATTTTCAAGCTGGAGGCAACGCGGGCGCGGTACTAATCATGTGGTCCACGATCAGGCTACGCGGCCGCGCCATTCTTTTACGCGGTCCACGGACATGAGTTTCAGAGACTAAAAAATTTAGGGATTAAAGCCACGCGGTCGCGCTTCACTTTTGTGCGGTCCGCGTGAACGAGATTCAGAGAGTTGAAGTTTTCACAATTTCAAGTAATGTGCTCTGTGCTCCTTTATGTGCAGCCGCGCCAAATTCCATCGCGGTCGCGGTGTGCTCTCTCACAGTCCGCAGTCCGCAACTTCAGAGAAGCTGAAATCATAAGTCCAAGAGCCAGTGCGGCCACGGACATTTTTGCGCGGTCCGCGCTGACACCGCAGGGGTGTTTTTGTCTAGTTTTTCCAACCAATTATAAATAGAACATTTTACCATTTTAGGGTCAAGTTTTAGATTCTGAACGCAACTGAGCTCGTGAGACTCGATATTGTATCCATTTTTGGCAATTTTGCCTTTTATTATTATAGTTTCTTCTTAGTAATTAATTAATATGTTTAGTTCTTCATCTATTTCTTCAATTTCCTTACCTAGCATGAGTGGCTAAACCCATTAGCTGGGGTTGTGGCACAACCCTAGTGTGGGTAATTAATAGGTGTTGCCATCTAAGGTTAGATTGATATTGGGTGTTTGTTATTTGGGTTGATTTTATGTTTTACTTTCGAATTTGTGGTTGCAAACATAGATTCAAGCTTAGTGGGTTTGACTCTTCTTGAGAAAGAGTGTTTGTGACCCCAAAATTGATCCAACAAGGAATTGGGATGGACTTATGAGAAATGATAGTCCCAATTAACAAGTTAAATTTGGGACAGAACTCTCTGTCCCATATATGGGCAAACCTATGATCGCCCTGTAGCACTAATAGCTCAAGAGAGTAAGGATCGGGATGTATAGGCGGCATGTCCATTTCGTCAACTGTAATTTAAATAACATTAATTGTATGTTTAATATGTAAATGAACAGGGTATATATCTATTGGGTTCCAGGCTCGATATTTTAGGCCTAGTATCACCAAACTATCATGTATAATTATGTTTGTCAAATTCAATATTTTTATAATTGTGTGTGTTTATTTTATAATTTAAATTCTCAATTTTTAATTATTTAATTGTACAAAGTTTGTATTCCTATGGGTTTCAGGCTCGATATTTGAGGCCCAGTAGCACCATGAATAATTATGTGTGTCAAATTTAATATTTTTATAATTTTATGTGTTTCTTTTATAATTTAAGTTCTCAATTATTAATTATTCATTTGTAACAACCCGATTGGTTGTTTTGAGCTCTAGCACTTCGTTCAGTAGTTTGAGGCCGTGAGCAGCTTCACTTCAGGTATTATAACTTATACGCATGGTCGGAATTGAATTTCGGGAAGTTCAGAGTTGATTTGGAAAGAGAATTCTCATCTCGGAAGCTTTAAGTTGAAAGAATTGACTAAGATTGAACTTTTGAGTAACGACCTCAGAGTCGGAGGTCGGTTTATATGATGATTTTGGACTTGGGCGTTTGTCCGGAATGGGTTTTGGAAGACCCGGGAACGTTTTGGCACTTGAGGAAGTTAGCATTTTTGGAAGAATTTCCTAAGTTTGAATCTAGGTGCATCTCAGTGTTACTAGTGTCTGTTTGGGATCCCGAGTTTGGGATCCCGAGTTTGGGAATAGCTCTGTATAGTGGTTCCAGTATTCGGAGCACGATCGAAAGTGAGCTCGGAGGTCCGTGGGCCGTTACGAAGTCATTGGGCTAAAAATAGAAATTTTTAGGTTTTTGAGAACTTTGATCGAAAGTTAACTTTTTGATATCAGTGTCGGACTCCAATTCTGGAAGTTAGAGTAGGTCCGTAATGTCATATATGACTTGTGTGCAAAATTTAAGGTCAATCAGACGTGATTTAATAGGTTTTGACACTGAATGTTAAGGTTGGAATTTCTCAAGTTCGATTCGGGGTATGATTCATTGTTTTAGCATTGTTTGTTATGATTTGAGGCCTCGAGCAAGTCCGTAATGTATTTTGGGATAGTTTGGCATGATCGTACCTTGTGTTGTAGAAGAGAAAATGGGTGGCTAGGTTGGGACCACAGATGTGGGACCGCACCTGTGGAAGGAGAGGTGCAGATATGTTAGTTGTGGGATTGGGGGAGGACCGCAGAAGCAGATGGTATGTCCCACCTATGGTACCGCAGAAGCGGTCAAGTTAGCACAGGTGTGGAAATGCTGGAGGCAGAGAGTTTCTTTTAAATTGGGGGTTCGGTTCATTTCAACCCTTTTCCTCCATTGGAGCGGAAGTTTGGAGCAACATTGAGGTGCCATTTTCACCACCAAACATGAGGTAAGTAATTTATGCTAGTTTTGAGTTAAATACTTGGATTATATATGAATTAGAGCATGAAAATTAATAAAAATTATGGATTTTTGGTGGAAGACGTAGAAATTTATATCTTCTATTTTTACCACGATTTTGGATATGAAATTGAGAGTAAATTATATATTTGTGTTTGTGAGGTTATGGGTTAATTTTATCTTCGAAAATTTTTGGAATCCGGGCACGTGGACCCGAGGGCATTTTTTTCAACTTTTCGATCCGGGTTAGAAATTGTTATAAACTGGATTATTATGAGTAATTGAACATGTATTAATGGATTTGTATAATTATTGGCTAATTTTAGAGCATTGTACATCAATTTGAGTCTTCGAAAAGGCGTGGAAAGTCATTTAAGGAACTTCGGAGCGAGGTGAATCTCATTTCTAACCTTGTAAGAGGGAATTATCCCCATAGGTAAATTAATTGAATATGTGCTGCTAATTGTGGAGGCTACGTACGCAAGAGGTGATGAGAGTTCGTGCGTAGCTACTATTATGCTTATGTTCGGGTAGTCCAGGACCCAAAAGAATGCTTATTTGAAATAAAATGCAACCTTATTGATAGTTTAAATTTCTTAAATCATACAAAAGTGGAAAATGAGTTTCTAAAAGTGTAAAACTTTATTTTCGTGGCTTGTAAAAAGGAAAATTTACACCTCCTTGAATAATTGTCTCCTTGATGAAGGTCTTGAATGACTGTTTGAGTATGTGTTTCTGTAAGTACCTTCGTCGCATGTATGATTCCCGAGCAGAGTAATTTTTTATTTATGTTTGAATGCGTCGCATATATGATTCACGAGCAGGGCAATAGATTCATCTATGATTTGCGCCATTCGACCCTCTGGCAGTGCACAATTTAAATATTATTGGATCGGGACGTACTTCCTCGGCATGATTTGTGCATGCTTGTATTGCTTTGCTTGAACTTTATTGAAGTGATATTGCTTCTTCCCGGTTTGAGAATAAACGTATAAATGAAGAAAAGGGATTTGGGAATTTCCTATAAAAGAAGGAATTGCTACTTGTTTCACTTATTTGAATTACAATCATGTTTATATAAATCCTCAATTTGTTACATTATTGATTTATCATTGTTGTAAAACTAGTAGGTGTCGAAGTCAGCCTCTCGTCTCTACTTCTTCAAGATTAGGAGGGATACTTACTGAGTACACATTATTTTCGTACTCATGCTGCATTTGCTATGCATTTTGTTGCACTGGTACAGGTATTTCTAGTGGCCTGCTGGGCATAGCATCATGAATGATACGGAGACTAGGTGAGCTGCATTTCTCGAGGTGATCCGCAGCCTGTATATTCTCTTTCAGTGTATTGTATTTACTTCTGTCCAATTTGTATTTCGGATAGTGATTGTACTTTATTCGATCCTATTAGTAATTGCTCGTGCACTTGTGACACCGGGTTCTGGGATGTCTATGGGATTATTCAGTATTTGAAATTGTTAAACATATTGTCAGTGGAACTTATTCTTTATTGTTTAAATTTATAAAGGAAGTAAACTCAGAGTTATCTAAAACAAGATGTTACTAATTAATTAGTGTTTTCTTGTCGGACAATGGTGTCCGGCGCCATCACGACCCTTAGTTGATTTAGGATCGTGACAATTACTGAGTACATGTTGTTTTCGTATTTATGTTGCACCTGCTGTGCATTTTGTTGCACAGGTACATGTATTTCTAGCAGCCTGCTGGGCGTAGCAGCATGGATGATACAGAGACTAGGTGAGCTGCATTTCTCGAGGCGACCCGGAGCCAGTATAGTGTCTTTCAGCATATTGTATTTACTTATGTCCAATTTGTATTCTGGACAGTGATTGTACTTTATTCGATCCTCTTAGTAATTGGTCATGCACTTGTGATACCAGGTTCTAGGATGTCTATGGGATTATTCAGCATTTGAAATTGTTAACGATTTGTTTATTTATTAAGTGGAACTTATTCTTTATTGTTTAAATATATAAAAGAAGTCAATTTAGAGTTATCTAAAACAAGAAGTTACTAATTAATTAGTGTTGGCTTGCCTGATAATGGTGTCTGGTGCCATCACGACCCTTAGTGGATTTTCGATCGTGACAACATGGTATCAGAGCAATAGGTTCCCTTAGGTCAAAGGAGTCATGGGTAAGTCTAGTAGAGTCTCGTGAATCGATACAGAGACGTCTGTACTTATATTTGGGAGGCTACAGGGCTATTAGGAGCACTTCCCTTTTTGATTTTCTCATTGTGCAATTTGATTCCATTGAGGCTTATGCCTTTGTTTCCTTCCCAATCGATCTTATGCAACGCGAAGTGCTTATTATAAATCAAGAATTGAGAAATATTAAAGGTACTACAAAGGTGGTGCTGGATGTTTGTCCCAACGTGGTTGATTTGACTACTATCATCGCCTTGTGGAATGGATATCCTGTCATTTTGGCTCGGTAGATGTATTTCTAAAAGCTCTGAGGCTAGGCAAAGTTTCCATGATGCTAATGAATGATTATTGTGCAGTATTGACATGATGGTAGGATTTTTGCCTACGTGTTGGGGCAGTGAATGACTTGAAAGGAGGTCTACTCAGTGCATGATTCGGAGATTCGATATTTCATTTTCGACGGAGGAAGAACATATGGGGAGTGTCATGCGGTGGTTAAACTTCTAGAAGGCCAGGTGTAAGAGGTAGAGGTCGAGTAGTTTATTAAATAAGTGAGTCTACCCAAAGTGGCAGAGTAGTATGTGGATTCAGTGGTAGGATAACTACACCCCTGAGGAAAGTTTGTGGTGATTTGCGAGTTTCAGTGGATAATGGATTGGTCTAGGACTTAAATTGAAGTATCGGCTATTATTCAGCAGGAGATTTGATATGACGGAAAGGAGTTGCTTGATATGAATGAGGACACAACATAACTTTTAATTGGGAGGAATTGTTGCACATTTAGTTTATGTCCACGAGGAGTGAATGGACTTATGCAGCTGGTGAATGAGCACAGGCTCGGGTGGATTTTCTCCTATGAGCAAATCAGCGATCACGTGGTTAGCGAAGCTTTTGCAATGAATCCTACTGGCTATCTGGTAAAGAGGTCGTACATTTGAATATGGTTAATGATTCAGAGTATTCATAAATGGTTTTACAAAAAAATTTCGAGGAACTCGGCGGGTTGGTTGTGCTATATCATGTCAATAATGAAGAAAGAATCTTGTTGGATTCTGGAGTTACGTAATGGTGGCTTCATTCTAAGTAGGAGAGTCATACTGTCAACGATTGGGTTGTATAATCATCTTCTTGTGAAGTTTGGTTTATCTTCTTATTAGTAAGTTGTTTCGGCTAAGGGAAGAGAACATCAGTAGTAATTAAGTAGAGGGATTGAAGAATTTGTTCTATAATTGGAATTATTGATGCTTGTTTAGGCTTTGGGAAGACAGAGTTATGCTTTGTGTAGAAATGAGTGCAACGAAGGTAATTCAGACGGGTGCTTCTTTGAGAGGGTGGTCATGGGTTAGCGGAGCCTTGCAGTTGATTATATTTGGGACTGTGTCAGAGTGGGTGACTTTCAATAACGGTCCAAGTGAACTCAAAGGTTAAAAAAATGTGGTGCCTAAGGATTCAAGCCCGTAATGTGTTTATGAATCGGCTTGTGAAGTAGCATATTATAATAGGCTCAGAATGTTCTATCATGTTTTGACTTGCTGTGTAGCATTGGGAGAAAAAGGGGAAAAAGACTTCGGAATCGTAGAGGAATTATCAGAATGGGTGTGCAAGTGAAAATGCGAATATGCGCACAAGGAAGTTACGAAATGGTTCATAGGATTTGGGACAGCATGGTCTCGTGTTACAAGGCCACTTGGGTGGAGTGCATTATGTGTTGAATGAAGTTATTATTATTCTAAGGCAATTAAGGATAATTGGAACAGGTTGGATTGGTTAGCCATGGTTGAGATGGCATACTGGTGGCCGTGATCAATTCCTTCAGCGTGATTAAGTTATGCAAGTGATTTGTGATGGTACGTGTAAGGCTCGTCAGCCATCCTAATTGAATTTGTTCGGAAGTATTCTAGTATTATGGCCTGCTATGTATAGACAGATCTCGAAAAAAGGGCTATGGTGGCTTAGGCTACTACTTGAAGAATTGCATCTTCTACGGCTACGAGAATTCACTCGTGTGTTGCTATGGTTCTCTTAGAACGAGTTAAGTAAAAGGCTTCCATGAGAGGAAGTGTTTACCATGTTAGTGATTTAAGAGTTGTGATGAAATTCTTGTACTATAGCATGATGGCTTGTTAAGGTGCAGTGAGCAATATGAAATATGAAGGTGAGAATCAAGATTGTGGTCTTGTGTTGACAAGGATGTCACTAACTTGGATGAGCATGAAAGGGGTTTGAATGATTAGAGTAAGCTAGTGTTGTCGTCAGCGTCACCTAGGACCGGTGTTTTGTGGAAGAGTCTTTGCATCCTGGTTATGGATTCTTGCTCACTTTTCAGCGTTAGTGTGGCCGGTAACATGGATGTGCAGGCTTGTTATCCGTTACGGAAGATCATGGGAGCATGCCCCACGAGAAGATTGTATATGTGTGGCATGTAGTCACTTGATTGACTGGAGAATGAAACCTAGTATTAAAATTGTGGTTATATGGTTAATTTGAGAATTTATGCTTGGAGGGCACTCGATTTATCAGATTGCGGACCATGGAGGAGTACTTCGGTTATGAGGGTTATTCTTGTGTGTTATGGGAAGAAAGGGTTATTATGGACCCCAGAAAAGATTTTTGACCTAGTTCGGTATGATAAGAAACGGCTTGAGGTCTATAGATGGATTTAAATATGAATATAGGCTCTATATCGAGCCGAATATGTTAATTTTATTACAACTCCCCTTACGGAGGAGTATTTGGACGTTGGGTGTTAATTCATCGTCGGCTATTTCATGTAATGATATATTGTGCTGTGTGAGTTGCGAAACAACTCAGTAAATTTCTTATGTGTTGAGGTTCCGTGTAGCGATGGTGCTATGTGAGCAGGATGGCTTTTTAGTTTCAAAACATGTATTGCACCTATGTTGTGCTTGAGTTTGTTAGCTTATGGTGCTATATGTCCCCTAAGGAGTGGTATTATACACTTAGCATGCTTGTGACCGATATTCGGTATCTCATTGTAATGAGCAATTTAGCTCGATGTGTATCTCCTTATATGAGTTTTAAGTGTGGATCAGGTTGCACGCCACAATAGTGTGATGCTAATTACGGTGTGTGTTTTGTTTCCATTTTCGGAGATGAGTTCATATTAGCTACGTGAGTTGAGTAGTCCCTTTCAGAACCCGTCTTTCTTATGTATCGCATTCGAGTTGGTAGCCTATTGGCACGTTGCGGCATCATATGAGATTTTTGGTCATGTCTGAGGTGGCTTGCTGCCTGAATAGTTTGTACTACGTGAGACAAGGTTATTGGATCTAGGATCTGTGCGATCAAATTGTATGAAGTATATTAAAGACTAAAGATCATTATTTGGGTCAGAATAAGGTAATGTTCCTGTTAGGAGTGTAGCCTCAATGATTTGTTGACTTGGTAGTTGGTTATGGATTTCTACACGTCTCTTCTATCGTGGTGTTCTTATGGAAGTCTGAGCAAGGCTTATATATATCATAAGGTGTGTTGTGAGCATCAGATTCGGGGAATGTTGGTTATTATGATCAGAGGATGTTATTATGGTCCTGTGAATGATGTGGTACAGTGTGAGAATTCGGCAAAGGCATGCAGTCATGTTCTGGTACCTCGTGTAGTGAATTCTACAGTGTTCATATATTTGAATCAGGCCTGAGAGAGAATTCCGGATGTTGGAGTTAGGTTCTAAGCTTAATTGTTTGAATAAAGGAGAGTATCTTCAAATTTGATCGAGTTAATGTGCTCAGCTGAATTGTAGTAGCATGGGTAGGTGCACAAGGTGTTTAATTGTGATTCCAGACCACTCCACCGCAGTTCTTAGCACTTTCGAGGATGAACGTATCTTTAAGTGGGAGAGGATATAATGACCCGACCGGTCATTTTGAACTCTAGCGCGTCGTTCAGCAGTTTGAGGCTATGAGCAGCTTCACTTTAGGTATTATGACTTGTACGCATGGTCGGAATTGAATTTTGGAAAGTTCGGAGTTGATTTAGAAAAAGAATTCTCATCTCATAAACTTTAAGTTGAAATAATTGACTAATATTGAATTTTTAAGTAACGACCTCAAAATCGTGATTCGAAGGTTTCAGCAGGTTTGCATGATGATTTCGGACATGGGTGTATGTTCGAATCGGGTTTTGGAAGGCCCGAGAACATTTCGGCACCTATTGAGGAACTTAGCATTTTTTGAAGAATTTCATAAGTTTGGGTCGAGGTGCATCTCAATGTTAACAATGTCCGTTTGGGATCCCGAGTCTGGGACTAGCTTCATATGGTAATTCCGGTATTGGAAGCGCTATCGGAAGTGAACTCAGAGGTATGTGGGTCGTTTTGGAGTCATTTGGCTAAAGATAGAAATTTAAAGGATTTTAAGAAGTTTGATCGGAAGTGAACTTTTTGATATCGATGTCGGACTCTGATTCCGGAAGTTGGAGTAGGTCCATAATGTCGAATATGACTTGTGTACAAAATTTGAGGTCAATCGAACATGATTTGATAGCTCTCATGATCAAATGTTGAAGTTGGAATGTCTCAAGTTCATCAACTTTGATCCGAGGTGTGATTCATGATTTTAGCGTTGTTTTTTATGATTTGAGGCCTTGAGCAAGTCCGTAATGTATTTTGGGACTAGGTTGCATGATTGGTCGGGGTCCCGGGGGCCTAGAGTGGATATCGGGTGGTTAACGGGTCGAATTGGAATTTGGAAGAAGACTTGAAGCTGCTGCCTGCTGGTGTAACCGCACCTGCGAGACTTGAGCTGCAGGTGCGGAGCCGCAGAAGCGGCCCTTGTGTTGTAGAAGTGAAAATGGGTGGCAAGGCTGGGACCACAGATGCATTCATTTTGATGCAAATGCAGGACCGCACCATCGGAGGGAGAGGCGCAGATTCAGAAGTTGAGGGCTTGGGGGAGGACCGCAGAAGCGGATGGTATGTCGCACTTGCGGTACCACAGAAGCGTTCAAGTGACCGTAGGTGCGGAAATACTTGAGGCAAAGAGGTTCTTTTAAATCGGGGGTTGGGTTCATTTCAACCCCATTTCCTCAATTGGAGCCAAATTTTGGACAACCCTTTGAGGTGCCATATTCACCACCAAGCATGAGGTAAGTAATTTATGCTAGTTTTGAGTTAAATACTTGGATTATATATGGATTAGAGCATGAAAATTAGTGAAAATTTTGGGTTTTTTGTGGAAGACCTAGAAATTTATATCTTGGATTTTTACCACGATTTTTGACATGAAATGGAGAGTAAATTATATATTTGAGTTCCTGAGATTATGGGTAAAGTTTATCTTTGGAAAATTTTAGAATCCGGGCATATGGGCCTGAGAGCGTTTTTGTCAACTTTTCGATCGGGGTTAGGAATTATTATAAAATGGATTATTATGAGTAACTGAACATGTATTAATGGATTTGCCTAATTATTGGCTAGTTTTGGAGCGTTGTGCATCAATTTAAGTCTTCGAAAAGGCGTGGAAGGCCGGTTAAGAAACTTCGGAGCAAGGTGAGTCTCCTTTCTAACCTTGTAAGAGGAAATTGTCCGCATAGGTGAATTAATTGAATATGTGCTACTAATTGGGGGCTACGTACACACGAGGTGACGAGAGTCCGTGCGTAGCTACTAGCATGCTTATGTCCGGATAGTCTAGGACCCAAAAGCATGCTAATTTGAAATAAAATACAACCTTATTGATAGTTTAAATTTCTTAAATCATATCGAAGTGCAAATGATTTTCTAAACGAGTAAAACTTCATATTCGTGGCTTGTAAAAAGGAAAATTTACACCTCTTTGAATAATTATCTCCTCGATGAAGTTCTTGAATGACTGTTTAAGTATGTGTTTCTATGTGTACCTGCATCACATGTATGATCTGCGAGCAGGGTAATTATTTATTTATGTTTGACCGCGTTGCATATATGATTTGCAAGTAGGGTAATAGATGCATCTATGGTTTGTACCATTCGACTCTCTGGCAGTGCACAATTTCAATATTGTTGGATCGGGCCGTACATCCTCGGCGTGATTTGCGCATGCTTGTATTGCTTGGCTTGAACTTTATTGAAGAGATATTGCTTCTTCCCAGTTTGAGAATAAATGTATAAATGAAGAAATGAGATTTGGGAATTTCCTATAAAAGAAAGAATTTCTACTTGTTTCACATATTTGAATTACAATCATGTTTATATAAATCCTCAATTTGTTACACTATTGATTTATCATTATTGGACCACTAGTAAGTGTCGAATTCGATCACTCGTCTCTACTTCTTCAAGATTTGGCGGGATACTTACTAAGTACACGTTGTTTTCGTACTCATGCTGCATTTGCTGTGCATTTTATTGCACGGATACATATATTTCTAGCGGCTTGCGGGGCGTAGAAGCATGGATGCTATGTAGACTAGGTGAGCTGAATTTCTAGAGGCGAATCGCAGCTAGTATAGTCTCTTTTAGTGTATCGTATTTACTTCTATCCAATTTGTATTCCGGACAGTGATTGTACTTTATTCGATCCTCTTAGTAATTGCTCATGCACTTGTGACACCGGATTCTGGGATGTCTATGGTATTATTCTGTATTTGAAATTGTTAAAGATATTGTTATTTATTCAGTGGGACTTATTCTTTATCGTTTAAATACATATAAAAGAAGTAAATTCAAAGTTATCTAAAACAAGAAGTTACTAATTAATTAGTGTTGGCTTGCCTGACAATGGTATCCGGCGCCGTCACGACCCTTAGTGGATTTTGAGTTGTGACATTAATTGTACAAAGTTTGTATTCCTATGGGTTCGAGGCTCAATATTTGAGGCGCAGTAACACCAACTATCATGAATAATTATGTGTGTCAAATTTAATATTCATATAATTTTATGTGTTTGTTTTATAATTTAAATTTTCATTTTTTAATTATTAAATTTTACAAAAATTTCATTTCTATGGGTTCCAGACTTGACATTTGAGGCCCACTAGCACCAAACTATCATTAATAATTATGTGTATCATTTTTATTTGTTTTTGTAATTTTATATGTTTGTTTTATAATTTAAATTCTTAATTTTTAATTATTTAATTGTATAAAGTTTTTATTCCTATGGGTTTCAGGCTCGATATTTGAGGCCCCGTAGCAACAAACTATCATTAATAATTATGTGTGTCAAATTCAATTTTTTTATAATTTTGTGTGTTTGTTTTATAATTTAAATTCTGAATTTTTAATTATTTAATTGTATAAAGTTTGTATTTTCATCTACCAGTATAAGAGATACTTAAACTACAGGGATTCTGCGCTAAAAGGCTCTACATTTTACTACGCTAAAAGGTTCTATATTTTACTACAATAATAAATAATCTAAAATAAATATAAACAACAAATATATTTTAATCACATAACATTCACAAAAATACATATAACATACTAGTTTCGCAAATAAAACACAAAACGACATGAAAACACTAATATCTAAATCCGGATATTAACAGAAAAAATTATTTCTCAATTTTACATTTTGTATAGAATAGTAATATCTAAGTCTGTTTAAATTTAACAAACTAGTTGCGCAAATAAAACACAAAACAGCATGAAAACACATTCAAATCAACTAATATACATTATTATACAAGTTTCGACATAAAATAAATCGAAATACCTCGTTTTAGTGTATTCGAAAAGTAATTTGGCTGAAAATTTGAGTCCGAAAGAGTGAAACCACAATAACACGATGCTCTACTACGATGTGGTACCTAGGTTCTTAGCGTTTTGTGTGACGGAATGGGCCCAAAAATTTTTTTAACAGACGAAGGGCTGCGGGG